>JAULAV010003545.1:0-26537 GCA_030789695.1 Scilla litardierei
TTAACCCTCACCCCATCCCGCACTAAACAAGCCAGGGTCCCTGTACATGAGCCCAGCTAGTGAGCCAGGGTTGCCCCGCACGGGAGCTTGTTTCTTAGTTCACGATTCAATATCGAGCGTTGGGGTTTCCAACTCATTATGCTCGCTTCTGGTCACGAGCCAGGAAACACGCAATCCGGGCATTGGCTATCAACCAACACATGGCCCGCTTCTGGAACACGAGCCAGGAACGCAAGCATTCGTAGCAAGCTACGCAATCACAGAAAACACTTAAAGAGTGCAATGACATGACATTTAATTTGCGTACCGTTAAGGGAAAGTAAACATGACATGGTAATTGTGCAACATGCTAAATGTCGGAACTAGCTTCGTTGTCAAGCTAGTTCCCCAATTTGCGCCTAGGCGAGTATCATTTCGTCGCTTAGCCTCTTTTACGCCTACAACAAGCAAATGGCCTAAAACATGGCCTAAACCCTAAGTGGCAAGTTTCACTTGCCTAGCACCGGGGATGACGATCACTTCGTCACACGGATGCCAATCTACGGGGAAATCGCTGTTTTGGGGGACCAATCTTCAAACAACATGAAATATTATTAGGGTTTCATAAAATTATAAATAAGTTACAAAAACAACGGCAGATCGATTTCTTACCAAGAGAGGTCGGAAGAAACACTCCGGGGAACCCTTGGACCAGATCTGGAAAAGTTTGGAGAAGTTTGGGGAAACTAGGGTTTTGAGGGATTTTGGGGATTTGATGGGTTTTGATGGAGATTTGGGGAAGATGAGAAGTAGATAGGGTGAATGGATGGATTGGATGATGGATTTAGGGTTTGGAATGAAGGATTGAAGCTTGGAGGAAGATGGGGGCTTAGAGGGGAAGAAACTAGGGCTTAGGGTCGTGTTGGAGAAGATGAAAACGTTTGGGTTGGGTATTTATAGGTTGAGCTGGCGGCTGCCCAGAAATTAGGGTTTCAACACAGACTAGTCGGTCAAAGAACAACCACTGACCGACTAGTTTGGCAACTAGTCGGTCGGTCGACCAACGCAGACCGACTAAGTGTAAACAGTAACTCCTGAACGAAAAATAGGATTTAGAGTTAGTCGGTCCATGAACAAATACTGACCGACTAGTTTAGCAACTAGTCGGTCGATGAACGTTCTTAGACCGACTAAGAGTAAACAGTAACTCAACTAAAATTTAGATGATGTGTTAGTCTGTTCAAGAAGCATTACCGACCGACTAGTTTGCAACCTAGTCGGTCGATAACTCTTCTTAGACCGACTAACGATAAACAGTAACTCCTGAGAAAATTTAGAAAGCTCACTAGTCGGTCCAAGAAGGATTGTCGACCGACTGGATCGTCATCTAGTCGGTCGGTGCCCCTTCTCATACCGGCTAATGAGCACCAAAAAGTTCCGATACGGAGCGCGGAGCCCCGGGATCGAATCCTAAGACTCCTAGGCTTGATCTAATAGTTAGATATGACCGTTATGAAGCCCGTCACAAACGACGTACTTTGAAATCGACGATCCTAAGGAAGAATCGAGAAAATACGACGAATCGATCGAAAATGAAAGTTACGGAGTCGAAAACCACACAAGAGGAGAAAATCCACCAAAACATATATTATATTATAATAAATTCAGATACAAGGAAACCAGTCGTTACAGTATGGCTTACCAAGGGATCTAGACTTGTAGACGATGTCTGAGAACCTCGCAAACATCTCTTTGATGGACTCAGTGGCAGCATGCTGAAGCTCTAATATTATGTGATGAGCAAAGCAAGTCTGGGCTCCTTCACCTGCAATGTTCCCCCATGCGTCACCTCCAAGGTATGCCATATTTCCTGCGCAGTTAAACATTGTGTGATACGATTAAATTCAGCTTTATCTAGAGAGCAAATAAGCGCATTCATAGCTCTACCATTTAAAGAATAAAGTCTCCAATCAGCATCATCCCACTTATCCTCAGGTTTAAGAATTTCAGTGTCTTCAATTTTAATCATGGGTGGTTTATATCCTTTTTCAACAATATTCCACACTTTATAATCAACAGACACTAAATAGAGTTTCATTCTAGATTTCCAATAAGCATAAAAACACCATTAAATTTAGGGGGTCGAGAGATGGACTGACCTTCAGCAAAGGCAGAATCAAAAGAATTCATTATCAATATAGCCTAGATCCTCTAACCTGGCTCTGATACCACTTGTTGGATCTGAGCATAGGGGGGTGAATAGGCTAATAAAAATATTCGCGAACACATGCAATTATTCAGTAATCACAGGTAGTTATAATCATATGCAGAGTAAGTAATCATAGAGTGCACAAATGATTTACCCTGGTTTGGTTGTCCCAATGACCTACTCCAGCCCCAAAACAAATACTAGATTAATAATGTTATGGGTACAACATGTAGCTAGAGCACCTCTCTACACTCACCTGATTCCCATAGCGTACTCCCAAAGTGCTAAACACAACTAATCCTAGTATAAGCTCTCTCTTGACTAGCCCCAACTAGTCAAGTCCCTTTTGTCTAGCACCAACTAGACAAGACCCCAAAAACGTCACAAATATGGTAAAGTTTCGCCTACAGAGATCAATACACTAATACACAGATATAAAGAGTAAAGAGTTCAGAAAAGCTCAGTTCGTGTCCGTGTAGTCATCTCTGTTGTTTAGCTCAGGTCAGATCAAGTCTGACAGGATGTAGTCTCTATCTCTGAAGTCCTCTCTATCACAGCAACTCAAGTTGCAGCTCCCTCTCTTGGATAATGATTTCGGCCAGCAAATTTTCTCCCCTTGAAGCCTGATCTCGGTCCCCTCTAAATTGATGGCACTATGATGCTGGGGTCGACAATAGATGTTGGTTAGGCTCCTCTGTGAGTCGTCAAGGCTCTGGTGCTGCAAGGGAGCTCGGTCGGTAATGCTGCAGCTATGGGTCGTCGAGCGCAGTTGGCTGCTACTTTGTGTGGTTGGCAAGGGGGCTTGGTGCGTCTAAAGACTGGGTCAGCAAGGTACAACTGCTATGAAGATGGCTCGGTCGACAACAGGAGATGGCACATGTCAGCACACGGGTCGGCAGACAAAGTGAGGGCTTGATGGCACAGGTCGACAGCACACTCAGTAAGGGTCGACGGCACTAGATGGTGCGGGCTGCAGTGCGGTCAACAGCTTATTGTTTCCTGACCTAGCAACGGTCGGCGAGTAAATGTATTGCACTCAATTGTGGGTCGACAGCGAGGAAGGCTTGGCTTGATACTCAGTCGGCAATTCCCCCTTGGTGTGTGAATTCAATTTTGATGCCGATCTCTCCTCCTTTGTTGATGCATGAGTTGCTTAGATGGATCTCCTTCTTTGCGGCACCAACTTCACTATAGCTATATCTTCAAAGATGATGATGGCAACGATGTTTAACTTTGGGAACTTTGGGGATGATGGTGCTTGCGACAATGTAGATGAGGAAGGCTTTAACTTGCAGCAAGGAAGTATTGGTAATGGAGTTAGGTGCAAGATCCTTGCGGCAATGATAGGGTAGGATGTTTTGGCCTTGGAGATGACGAGGCTTACGGCAAGGTAGGATTGAAGATGAAGCTTTGCTTGCGGCTTGAAGGTTTTTGCTTGGGATTCTTGCTTGTAGCCATAAGGGAGGAGTAGGGTTTTGACCGAGCACTCTTTGCTTTGTTGTTGCCGTAATATTCTTTTGGTAGCCTCCCAAAATTCTTCTATCATGGATGAGGGGTTTATATAGTTGTAGAGGAGAGATCTTTATGCTCAAATCAAATCCCTTAATAATAGGAATTGAAGTTTGAATTGAATGAGTAATGTGATTTGATTTGATCTCCATTGCAATTCAAATAGGATTTGGATTGGACTTGGAATTTGAATAGGATTTGAATCAATCTTAAATTGATTTGTATGAGATCCTCTCATTATACCGTCATCATTTCACTTAGTCCAAATTACAAATGAATAGCCAATTCTCCATCACTTTGACTAAGCCTCTAATTGAATATTTACGTCCATGCCATTCCTGAAAAACACTTTGCACACACATCAAATTGTTCACACATGTTTGTTATCATCAAACACGAAGTCATCGATCGTTGTATCCAACTACATGTTGTATCCAACAACAAGGAGGTGGGCGATGCACGAAGATGGTGGGAGACGCTATTGTATAATGACAACCAATTATTCGGAGATCTGCAATGGGGTTTTTAAAGGAGCTAGAGCACTTCCGATACAAGCATTGATTGTAAGAACACTTTATAGGTTAAACAAGTATTTCTATCATTGAGAGCTTGATGGACTCCATTGGACGACCACTTTCACCCCTAAACTGAGAACATTATTGGTGCACGTGTGCAAGTAGCCAGGTGTTGCTACATCACACGATTTAGTGACTTTGAGTGGCAGGTGATGGATAATGATGCACACGTATATATCGTGACGATAGAAGGAGACCGTTGCACATGTACATGCAATATTCCTATGCTTTAGCATATGCCATGGACCATGTGATCGTCGCAACGTCAAGACAGCAATATGGTGCCAACATATCATATTGGGCCATTTTGTTTGCCATGGTATAATGTGAGTAAATATCGACTGTCATATATCCCAAACTTTCACCCTTTACCAACTGCAAGGTACTGCAATGAGTGGGATGGTCCCGGCTTAATTCCTCCAGAAAAAATAAGACCTCCATGTCGGCCAAGATCGACACAGATTCGGGGAGCAATTGATCTTTCACGTAAGGGAAGCAGGCAGAATAGATGCACCAACTGTCATCAGCTCGGTCATAAGAAATCACATTGCCAAAATCCTCTACGCACAACATCATATGTTCTTTTTTACATTTCATGTTTAGTACTTGTGAAAATACTTGTGTACTAACTTCATCCAATATTGTAGGACTTCATCGCATCGAGGATGTAGTTCACATGCCTGAAGCAATATAATGCATCCGACCGAAGAAATTCACGTTTGCATATTATTTGAAATCTATGCATCTTATATGTGCTTTTTATGGGCATGTAAAATCTGAGAGTATATGGGACGTTATATGTGATATCTTATTTAATTTTGGAATGAAATCGGATATATGTGATATATGTATCTTATTTAATTTTGGAATGAAATTAGATATATGTGATATATGTATCTTACTTAATTTTGGAATGAAATCGGATATATATGTGATATATGGTATAATTGATTGGGATTTGTGTGAATGACAGGCGATGTGGTATTGGGCGAAGATCGGAAGAGCTGTTTGTGGTGACAGCAACTGTGTGCATGGTTTCAATGCAATCAGGCAGCAGCTATGTCTTGTAGGCAGAGTCCAAGATCAGTGCAATATGGCCACGGTTAGAAACAGCGGCCTGCCAGAATAATTGCAATTTGGCCGCGGTTTCCAACTGCGATCAAATTGCACTTATTCTAGCAAGTCGCGGTTGGTAACCGTGGCCATATTGCATTGAGCCCGGACTCTGCCTGCAGGACACAGCTGCTGCCTGATTGCACTGAAACCGTGCACACAGCTGCTGCCACCACAAACTTCTCTTCTGATCTTCTCCCAATACCACATCGCATCTTATTCACACACACATATATATCCCATATATCTCATATATATCACATATATCACATATATCACATATATCACACACCTATCACATTTACCACATATATCCAACACATTTCTCATATATCGCATCTCAACAAATTGAAGATTAAAATTTCTGATTTCATTCCAAAATTAAACAAAGGTTCGACAATATCAATATTCCAACATTAAACACAATGACCAAAATTAAACCCAAACAAAATGACAATATCTTGATTACATTCATTGTGGCATATGTAAAATCCTACTCATAAGTGACCGATGACGCCTGTATGTTACAAACGGAGCTTGTTGAGTTGATGTGTCACCTGCCATTTCTTGTTGGGTGTGTTACGGGGGTGAAGGGTAAGATGGTTGGACTTTAGTCTGCTGTGGCTCTTTTGTCAGATATTGATGACATGGGTCGCCTTTAGAGACTACGGTATATGGCTGAATAGGCTGAGATGTGCCGGCTTCATACCCGGTATGTGGCTGATAATGCTGAGATGTGTCGATTTCATACCCGGTATATGCCTGATACTGCTGATACGTGCCTGCTTCATAACCGGTATATGGCTGCAGCAGCTGAGACGTGTGATGGAGCCGCGACTAACACCTAAAAGCCACCTAGCAATGGCACGAATACCAAGTGCTAGATATATCCCAAATGCGAATTCACGGCACTTTACGCAAGCGTACGGTGTCAAGTAATAGTATAAAAGATATCGATCCCACATGGAAGGTAGAGATGTTATTGTCTTGGGCTATGTTTAAATCTCAGAATTTAGGTAGCAGTCGGTTTCAAGAGATTGTTTGTTTTGGATTGTGAACAATTAATAAAGACTAGGGCTTTAGAACTCACCACTAGGATCGTCGGATGTCGATGCTTGGTTAAGACTCTTATGTTGCATTGGTTTTATCGGGATTGTCGCATCCAAGATGTGGAATTCATGGTTCTAAGCACCATGAATCTAACGTATCACATTAACCCTGATCTCACGACAGGCACACACGGTACGTGCATTAAGAATCGACAATTTTCATGCCACTCTCGTGGACAGAATGATCTCAACTCACGCCACTCTCGTGGTTAGATCTTCGATGTATTTTGATGGCTCTCATTGACGCAATGGCGGTAGCCGTCAATTAGTAATATAGTTCGTCTGTGGATCCCATCAAGACACGAGCCGGGCAAGGTCATGAGTCCCAATTGACTCCACTAACTCCATAATTAAGCCTATAGGAGCCAATCGATTCCACCCATCATGGGCACGATCTCAGTACGAGTTCTCCTACAAACTTTGCAAGATTAACCAAAATACGTCCCTTTTATACCAATGCAACCTGAAAATCATTACTTTGTATCTAAATCCTAAAATCCATGGGGCTAATCCATTAGCCCTAGATAGAACTACTCACACATCATAGAAATAACAACAAAAAATTCAATAGATGTAATGGAATTCATTATAGCAATAGAAAACATCAAAATCAATATAGAGTTTAAAATTCGTTACCAACTCATCGTGGAGCAATAACAATCCAAAGAGAATTAAGAGAATAAGATTCCTTGTGCGAAATAGCAATAAAAATCCAAGCTTTGCTTCACAAAAAATAGCGATGACACAAACTCTCAAAAACCTAATTAAAACTAAACGAAAAGTTTCTCTAAAGTTTCCCCCTGAAACTAAAGCTAAAAACGTGCTTAAATACATAGGGTAGAAATCCCAAAAAATCTCAGAAAATATGGGCACTTGGGCCCACCAACTAGGCTGGTCGCGTTACGCTACTCGACCGAGTCGCGGATCCTGCTCGGTCGAGTCGGATTCAGACTCCGCTTGCTGTTACTTCTGCTTCTGGCTGATATGGGCTACTCGGTCGAGTAAGTTGAGGCCATTTCCTCTGTGATTTCTGCGTGTCAGCTCGGCCGAGTAGCTGATGCTGCTCGGTCGATTCACCTGGGAAACTGAACTGAAATTGAGGCCATGGCTCTTTTCTCTCGCTCTCTTCTCCTCCTCTCCTTCGATCTTCTTCCATACCTCGACGAACTCACATGGAGCCTTGCCAATGACGTCTCGGACGTGTCGGATGTGTCCATGTCCCAAAATAGCTCCAATTCGCTCCAAAACGCCTGAAAATCCATAAAGCTATACAAAACTCGAATATGTCGATAGAAACACGATAATATATGAAAATATGGAGTTTGGAGGCGAATATGACATGAAATGATGCGATAAAAACATGTAAAATATGGACACATCAACGTGACGGCTTCATCACTGGTATAAGGCTGATATGCTGAGATGTGCCTGCTTCATAACCGGTATCTGGCTGCAGCTGCTGAGACGTGTCGGCTTCATCACTGGTATATGGCTGATACTACTTAGACGTGTCGGCTTCATCCCCTGTATATGGTTGATACTGCTGAGATGTGCCTGCTTCATCTCCGGCAGTCTCTTACCTTCCTGCATGACTCGTCTACGCACCCTCACATCTATGTCATGTACTGCAAAGCACATGTCCGATCTTATCCTTTATTTTAAGGATATACTCTGAGTCTCGTGCTTCCTTAGCACATGTACACATATCCTCTAATATTCTAAATGCATCGGTTTGCAAAACCAATGGATAAAATATATATATTAGAAACCAATGTATAAAATAAACACACAAATATTTTACGGCTACACTACTATTTACCATTTGTCGCTTGATGGGACCACAAGGCATGTAACCATACAGGGGTTCTTGCCTACTATATATCCACCTCCGTGTGATCATCCAATACCACTCCATATACTCGTCTAAACTGACGGCATCACCTGCACACCAATATGCTCCGCCCTGTTGTACCACATCTTGAGAGGCTCCACAGTGGCTTCATTCCACGCTCGAGGGGTCATGCCGGTCCTCACTGGTGATAAACTCATATTTTATAGTTTATTTCTGCATATTTGCATGTCATTTCGATTGCTCATATCGTGCTTTTCATGATTATACCACGATATTTCGATACTTTTCACTATTTCTTGGTTTTCGTCTGATTTCAGGAGATATGGAGCAAGCTGGAGCAATCTGGAGCCTAAAGCACTTGCACGCGTTCTGGAGCATTGCCCACGATTGTATCGGAGAGCTAACGGTGCTGGAGGATGAGTGGAATAAGAAGAAAGTCGAAAGAATCGACAAGGAAGCAAGGAAGAGAAGAACAGAGTTCAGAAACAGGCCACGCGGTCGAGTGACGCAACTCACTAGCCCGAGTGAAGCGGCTTACTCGGCCGAGTAAAGCTGATACGACGACATCTGCCAGCCTGAGTGTCTTAATGTACTCGGCCGAGTGGTAATTTCCACTCTGCCGAGTAAGAACACTACTCGTCCGAGTGGAGTCAGAAATTCTGAAGAAATCGAAGCCAACTCTCTAACTTTTTGAAGATCTGCAGTGGATCCTACTCGGCCGAGTAGGAAGTCCACTCGACCGAGCGAGAAATTCTACTCGGCTGAGTGGCATGAGCACCAGAACGTCGAATTCTCTATCTGTTCTGCAGATTTGGCACTCGACCGAGTGAGGTCTCGCTCGGCCGAGTTGCACCGACAACCTGCTTTGAAAATTAGGGTTTTGAGCCACGTATGGGCAGTTCTGTCTGGATGTTTTGGCTATTTTAGGCATGTATAACTACACAGTTTTATCTCCAGCCCAAGGGGTGATTTTAGTTAAGCTTTTGTATTAGCGAGAGATTGAAGACTTGGATCATATTGAAGCTTCTACGCAAATTGGTTTGTCTTGATCTCCTGCAAGCATTAATTTTTATGCTATATCTCTTATTAGATCTGAGTTTTGCTATGAATTCTATCATCGATCTTGCTTTAATTCTTGTTTCTATTATGATTTGTGAGTATTTCCTTTGTTCTAGGGCAAATGGATGAACCTTATGGATCTAAAGTTGGATTTGTGATTGCTATTGGGTTGCTATGACATTAGACTTATTAGAAAGGTTAGATCTTGATTAATTTACTATGGATAGATAGGGATTCCTCTTGGATCTTGAGAGCTCGAGAGAGGATCTTGATTCAAGGAAAGCCCTAGATATTCGATTTAGGTTTACAATCGAAATTCTCTAGATTTGGTGCGTGACAGCGACCAAAGCTAGCATTTTTCTTGTGATCCTATAATTATATTCATTTGCACGACGGTGAAATGGATACGAACCATCAAGATCTAGATCCGAACTCAAGTTGCACGACAGCGAGCTTGAGTTGGGATTGGACACAATTGTCGGTCTTAGTGCTAGTGGTTGGACTAGGCTTGCGCGACAGCGAGGCTCTAGTTTAGATTGATATAGACTTGTGTAGCGTGACAACGTGCGTCAGTTCTCCAATTAGTTGCGACAAGTTCACCTTAAACCGAGTTTAATTGCATTGTAATTCATAACTCACATTGATTACTTGAAAATCCGTAGTGGTGATTCCCTAGCCCTATACGTTTTTATTAATTGAAATCAATGTTATTTTGAACGACTGTGACACAACCAACTTATAAACCATTTTCTACCAAGTAGCTTAGTAGATAAAGTAAAGTACCTTCATTAGTCCTCCTCGTGATTCGATACATGCTCACCACTTAACCGTGTGCTTGCGGTAAAGCTACATCCTTCTTTGGGTGTGTATCCGGAGAGCGATCAACTGGCATGACTGGAACCGCCACCGGAATATGATGCGGGATACCAAATTGGCACATAACACGATCTGGGACATGCATCACCAAGATATCAAAGCAAACTAGAGTTACACACGCATGCCAGCTCTGATTTTTTGATACACATAAATCAGGAAAATGCTGATATCGCTGAAGATATGGATCCCAGATCACCTAATGGGAATGAAAATTATTAATAACTCAACAGAATTCGTAATATTAATCCATCATTCATCATATCAATGTATAAAATTTACAACTTCATACTTGCGTTGGCTCTACCTTGTTAAGCTCATTTCTATAAAAATCCAGTTGCCGTTGAGGGGTTTATCAGAATGTTCTTGGTACATTCCACCTGCACCCTAAAAGGAGGGTGACATCCAATATGTCTTGGGAGAAAGTCAGCCTGCCTATATGCAACCTCTCCCATGACCATACATATGAATATGAATTTGTCAGTGACTGTTAATATATAAAAAATATTACAATAAAACTTATGTTAATATATAAAAAATATTACAATAAAACTTACGTATCAAATTGTATACCTGTAATAAGGTGGAGCATGCGTGTAACCCAGTTGTTTTCCTTCTTGCCACCTTACTTAGCTCTGAGTACATGTGAGCAAGCACAGCACTACCCAAGGAATAATCTCCAATGGTTTCTATATGCTCCATCTTTGCCAACTATCGGAGGTGCATATAAACTTTACTTGGATCTGGCACCAATAATATGCCTATCATATGCAGAATATAGGCCCGAGTATATTGCTGAATCTCCTCAGGTGTGGCTTCTGCAGGCAACTCCATAAAAGTATCTCGCAACCAGCTCAGTTTTACCTTAGCTCATGGTTTTCTGTGGATGTTTGTCCAAGGAGCCGCTCCATCAACTCCACCCAATTGGGACGGCTTGGCATTCTCCATATGGGAATGCCCTCAACAGGAAGGCATGTGATGACTGCCACGTCCTACAGCATGATCGTCATCTCACCTTGGCGAAGTTGAAAGGTATTGGTCTCAGGCCGCCATCTCTCCACCAATGCAGTAAGTAGTGCCCAGTCCAACCGTATCCACTTCAACCTCGCACATACGTCTAGCCTGGCAATTTCCATGTAGTGTGCTGCACACTCATCTACATCCCATGCAGTATGTTTCCGCGTGTGGTCCACTACTAATATAATCTCCGCCTACAACCAATAAATACGAAATGTTCATATACTTCATACAAGATTACGAAGAATGCTACCTTACGTAAAAAAACTAACTCACTATGGTTGTTCATACCTGCCCAGGCTGTATATGTGCAGAACGATGTCGGCCCTGGTCATACAAGACCGTACCAGATACGGGCACCGGATCCATATTTGTTTTAAAAAAAAATTTATAAGAAGAAATTTTAAACTTTATAAATTTTATAAGATGTATATATAAATTTTAAGTGATAACTTTATAATTAATACAACCAAGGTAGAAAATTGTTTATACGAATTTTTTTATCCTTCATTTGAATGCATGAGGTGAATGCCTTTCACCATCGTCCATGGATTGTTAAAAGATTTGTGCACCATGAACATTTAAATAATCCCATCACAGGAAAAGAATATATTTCAAATCCAAAGGGAAAAAATTCAGACATTGCAAAAACAAGAAAGCTAATAACAAATTTTATGGAAAAACAAGGTTAGAGACCTTAAAATGGCGATTCCTCTACGTTTTGAGCGTCAAGATAGGACAGCAAAGCACCATATCGTCAAAAACTCGGCTTGAGAGAGGGAGATTTCACGTATAATGGAGAGTGTAGCCGGCTCGTGTAAGAAAGAAAGAAATAAATAAGTAAATAATGCGTAAGAAAGAAAGAAAGGGTCGCTGGCAGCCGCCCTAAGTTGTCCATTTGGCCACGGTTTTGCATCGATTCATTTTGGCAGTAGTTGGAAACCGCGGCCAAATGGCATCGATTCATTTTGGCCGTGGTTTCCAACCGCGGCCAAGCGTAAGTCGTCCTCGTCAACAAGCGCGCACGCGTGCGGGGCTGAGTTGGACCAAAGTTGGTCGGTTTTGGGAAATAGTTTTTAAGTTGGTAGTTTTTTTAAATATTTTTAAAATTTAGCCTAAATGCAAAAATCGAAAATGCACCAAAAAACAAGGAAACCTAAGCTATTTGCTCATTGACCTAGGAGTGGGTAAAGGATTTGACCTAAGTCTTCATATTCTAGAATGGCATGCTGTCGTGGACTCCTGAATTAATTTCATGTGTCTTAAGTTTTGATGTTGAACTAATTGACAAATATGTGTTTATCAATTTACCTTTATCTGCTAACCTTTGAACCCTAAACATTAGGACACATGGCATCAATTCAGGAGCCCAGAATGGTTAAATTTCAAGACGTTCAGGAATCAGGACCGAATCCAAAAATTTAAATTTGAAACGATTCAATGCATAATGCATGCGTAGAAAATATGGAAACCACAGCTTTATTCGATTATCCATTTTTTGTGCGTCGGAAAAAAAACCAGACAGCACAAACTGTTGGGGTCTAAACCCTCTAACAAACTTGTAACCCATTGCATCAACAGCCAACAGATTAACAATACCCTCCGGAGCTCTATCATGAACCAAAAAATCCTCGTCAAGCCGAGAACCCAAATCTGCAAGCTTATCGGCAACAAAATTGCCTTTTCTCAGAACATGACTCAGCACAACCTCCCAGTCTTTCCGAAGCAGGACACCGATATCCTTAATCAGCAATGCACAGTGGTGGAACGAGCTCTCCTTACTTCTGATGAGGTCAATGGAACATTTAGAATCCGACTCGCAAATAAGTTTCCTGAAACCCATTCTCCAAGCCAAGAGTAGACCGCTTCTGATAGCAAACAGCTCAACGGCAATAATGTTACACACCCCCAAAAACGAAGAGAAACAGGTGATACAATTCCCATCCTCACCCCTAACCACTCCGACAGCCCCTGCAGCTCCAGGATCCCCCTTAGCAGCCACATCGACATTAAGCTTCAACCACCCATGGGGGGGTTCCAACCAATCTTACCACTGGGAACAGACTTTCTATTACTGTGCTCCTCCTTCACTGTAAACTCCATTGCCATACGCTTAATAATCGTCACCAATTGAGCAGCCTCCTGCCTCACAAAGCCCTGTTGAAAATAGAATTTACATCTCTCAGCCCAAACTAACCAAAGCCCGGAGACAAACTCCGCTTTTAAGTCCACAGATACCTTCTTATCACAAAATCTCTGTTCCAATCAGACACTCAAATTCTTCGAAAAAAAACTCCCCATGTTCCGCTGTCGGAATTAACAATCTCCAAACTTGGGCAGAGTAGTAGCAGTCCCTCAACACGTGAATCACATCTTCGTTTGCAACTCTATATGCCTTACAGACAGTCGAATCAGACATCCCTCTCAAACACCGAAGTTTTGTCGTCACTAATCTCTCTCGAGCTGCTAGCCAAAGAAAGAACAATCTTCTCGTCGGGAATCGAAGACGTCATATCCATGCCAAATCAAATGCATCCTTGCGCTCATTATCAATCAACAACTCCTTATAAGCCGTCTTCGTACTGAAATTACCATCAAGGGAATGACGCCAAAAGTATCCATCTTCCTTAGCGTGGAAACTAGATAGAGTCTGCCAACCCTACTACATCCACTCCTAATCTATATTTAGCTCTGATGGTTCTACCCAAAGATTATTGGGCTTATTTAGCAACCGCCAAGCTAACCGCTGCAGCAGCACGGAGTTATAACCTCCCATGGCTCTCAAACCCAAACCCCCCATACTTTTTGGTTGGCAAACCTCTTTCCAATTAACTAAGTGCATCTTCCTCTTGCCCATGTGCCCGCCCCAAAGGAAGTCCCGATTCAACTTCTCCATCATCTGAATGGAATGCTCAGGGATCTTAGCCGTCATCATCGTGTACGTTGGAATAGCAGATGTAACCGCCTGGATCAGAGTTGACCTTCCTGCCAAGCTAAGTATCTTAGATTTCCAAACAGACAACTTCGCATTCATCTTCTCAATTATGTACCTGTAAGTCTCCTTTGTTATCCTCCTAAGAATGATCGGGACACCTAAATATTTACCCAGGTCAGCCGCCAAAGGGACTCCAAGCATCCTACTAATCTTCGCACCATGACCCATTCTAGAATTAGGAGAAATGTAGCATCTAGATTTCTTAAAACTAATTTTTGCACCTGAAGCACTGGAGAACCTATCAAGCACTTCCTTCATCACCTTAGCTTGACCTAGACTAGCTTTTCCAAACAAAATTAGATCCGTAAACAGTAAATGAGAAATAACCACTTCCTTCGAATGAAAAGCAATGGGTTTCCACCTCCCACTATCCACAGCATCCTTAATGCAGAATCCAAGCCTTTCCATACACAGCACAAACAGATACGGTCTCAACGGGTCTCCTTGCCGAAGACCACGCTTAGCAGAAAACCAATCTGAGGCTCTCCCCTCCCACAGAATAGCAAACTGAGGAGTAGAAACACAGAACATTAAAAGCTTAATCAATTTCGATGGTAACCCAACCAGCTGCAGTGTCTCTTCCAGAAATCCCCAGCTGATTCTATCGTACGCCTTCTCCAAATCAATTTTAACTGCCATCAAGCCCTCAGAACACTTGGAACGTCTGATGGTATGAACTAACTCTTGAACAATAAGAATGTTATCTGTAGCTTGCCTTCCTGGGATGAAACTTGTCTGGAAAGGACTGATCAAGTCTTGGAGCAAGCCCCGCAATCTACCCACCAACACCTTGGAGATGATTTTGTAAGCTACCGGAATCAAGCTAATGGGCCGAAACTAGGTAAGAATCTCAGGATGATTCACCTTAGGAATTAGCACCAACAATGTTCTGTTAAGCTCAGTATTGAATGTACCGGAGTCCACTGCCTCCTGCACCAGAGAAACGAGCGATAGTTTAACATTATCCCAAAATTTTTGAAAAAAGCTAGCATGTAACCCATCAACTCCCGGAGCTTTCTGTGGCTTCATACTGAAGAGCGCTACTTTCACTTCCTCCTCAGAGACTCCAGCCTCCAACTCACTACTATCCTCCTATGAAACAGATGGACCACGAGAATGGTTAAGAAGAGTGCTCCCAAAATTTTCCTCAGAAAGGAATGCTTTGAAATACTCCGAGCATAACTTCTAAAGGCCAACTGGATCCAAAATCCAAATGCCATTCTCATCCTTCAGCATCTTAACCTCCAGTCTTCTTCTCCTGCAAAGAGTACAAAGATGAAAAAAATCTCGTATTCATATCTCCGAACTCAAGCCATTGACAACGGGATTTCTGCTGCCAAAAAATCTCCTCCTGCTCCAGAATAGTCTCATACTCAACTGTTAACTCCTCCTCTAGCCGACGAAGTTGTTGCGAGTCTTGAACCAACCGAGCTCTGTGAATACCGTCAATCCTACCTCTGATCCACCTTTTCTTACGAAAAAGATCACCAAAAGAATGCTTATTCCAAAATTGCACATCATTAATGAACTTTTTCGCCGTCTGAACATAATTCTCAGCTCCACTGCACCAGGACTCCATCACAATATCCCTAAAACCCACATCCTTCAACCACATTGCCTGAAATCTGAAAACTTTAGGAATGCTAGACTCCCTAACCACTCCCTCACAACAAAGTCGAATAGGACAGTGATCCGAAAATATTCTGGGCAAGTGGAAAAGGTGCGCCTTAGGGAAACTAGCATACCATTCATTGTTGGCAATCACTCTATCCAGCCTCTCGTGCACCCTCGCCAACCCCTGCCTAAGATTACACCAAGGGAAGGGACAACCGTGGAAACCAATGTCAATAAGACCGCAAACATTAAGAAAGGAATGAAATCTGTCACACCTATTCCCCGACACTGTAGAACCTCCCAACTTCTCCGCAGTAACCAGGTAGTCATTGAAATCTCCCAAAACAATCCAGGGAGCACACAAACTAGCCCCAATACTCTCAATTTGATCATAAAGCCTCCATCTTATTGCCATGCATGGACTAGCATAAATGACAGACAGCAGAAATCCGGAGCACAGTCCGTTGGACAATTCCATGAATCAGCTGCGGAGAAGAATCAGAAACAGAAAAATGCAACACACTATCATCCCACAACACCCAGAGCCCTCCAGCAAAACCAATAGGATCAGCCACCACATACTGACTAAAATTCAACTTACGAACAATACTAATAGCCTGATCACCTGAGATCCTTGGTTCAGCAAGAGCAAGAATAGCCGGATTGAACTTCCTTATAAGTTCCTTGGCTTCCCTGATAAACGACTTCTTCGTGGCCCCTCTACAATTCCAGAATATGTACTCCATCAACAATTTATTCTAAAGAATAGACAGAAAGCCAAAAGCTCAAACCGACACAAGATCCATTCCTACAAGCCCATCGCTCTTCATCGCTTCCGAATCGCCATCTCCAATGGGATCATTCTTAAGCCTATTAAGCTCTACAGAAGGATGGCTCTTGGAACTAAACCCATCAAGGGATAATCTCTCAACCATCACTCCTCCAACCAACCACGAGGCATCAGAAATATCCACCAACGGCTTACGCTTACCGGAAACCGGTTGCGTCTTCAAGCTAGACGAAGCTCCAATATTAAAAAGGGTTATTTAGTACCGACCCCCTGTGTTTTCTCCAAAATTAGCAACACCCCCCTATGGTTTCAATAATTAGTAAGACCTCCCTATGGCACCCAATTTTGGACCCCCTCCCCCTGTTTAGGGGGGTCTTCCTATAGGCGGGGGAGTCCAAATTGGATACAATAGGGGGGTCTTACTAATTATTGAAACCATAGTGGGGTGTTGCTAATTTCGAAGAAAACACAGGGAGTCGGTACTAAATAACCCTATTAAAAATCTAGAGATTGATCCCCCAAGTTAAGCCCAGCTTCCTTTGGGCCTAGAAAAATCCACCCCTTTCTAAACATAGAAGCTGCTTGATTCTTATTACCCAATTGGGCTTTCTTACCCTTCCAATCCGTAGCCACCCTGGAGTCCGAAAGAGGCCGATGCCCAATCCGTGGCCCATTGGCCTTCCATTGTTATCAACAATAACCAATGCTTTCTCCAACCGATCCATACTGCTTCGAATATTTTCCCTCACAACCCTTCCATCTTCTTCCCCACTCCTCCCCTCAGCTAATGAATTGAATCTAGAACCCATTCTTGGATCTAATCCCACCTTAGCTGTAGACTTCCCTGGCAAGGAACTTGAAGGGCGACGGGGCCGCCTATCTTTGGCGACAATCCAAGGCCCAAAAGCCTGAGGAGGTGCCCGACCATTCGACTTCTGTTCATTGGGAGTTGAAACAAGCAACGAAGGCCCAACCACCTTCCCACCCTGATCACCTACCTTTTCAGCCTGATCACTATTCGAAGATTGCAAGGGGCAAGGCTCCCTGTGCCCGAAGCGCCCACACTTGAAACAAATGATTCCCAATCCTTCATACTGAACTTTTTGTCAACGGCCTTCAAAAAATATTTGAGATTTCAGTGGCTTGTTTAGATCAACCTCGACACAGATCCGGGCAAATCTAGCCTACATCACCATCCGAGTATGAGCATCAAACTTCACAACTTTCCCCATGCAATTACCCAGCACCTCCAGCACCCTCTCATCATAGTATTCCATCGGGAGGAAAGGGAAACGTATCCACACTGCTGTTGATCCTATCAGGTTTGACTCCGGTGAGAAGTCAGGAACCCAACGTTGAATGGTCAAATAATGGCCAAACACCATCCCTGTACCTTCTTCAAGAGCGAACACCCTATCTTCTTCACAAACAAAGCGCACCATTACAAAACCTTCACCCAAATCGACAAATTCGATTTCTCCTTTAGGTCTCCACATCATTCTGATCTTACCCACCAGAACCAACAGAGAGATATTGCGGTCCAGTAGCTTAACTATAACCGCCTGATTACACTTTCGTCGCAACTTCTCCCTGAACACCGACGAAAGCTCCACACAATCCCACTCCCCCTTAGTAGAAACCTTTATATCCTCCATCAGATCAAAATCCCCATCATCTAGCCCTGCCAAACCATCAGACGAAGCCCCAATACCTGAACAGGCGTCCTTGAAGGACAACTTTGCCAGCGATTCCCCTCTTCCAGACTCCCGATCACCCTCCCCATCCGAAGCCCTAAGCTTCTTAGGCCTCCTCGATGAGGAACCCTCTTCCTCCCGTGCTCTTTCTCGGCCATCCGACGCCGAGAGCATCGATCGCCCCATGGCGATGGCACCGCCACACTCAAGCCCTATAAAATATTTTTCCCACTGATAAATCGGTTCAAACTACGTATCGGTTGTAATTTCACTTTCGTCTATTTACCTATCTATTATACAATTCACGAATTTGTCCTACGTGGCAGTTTTGTCCTTGATCGGTCCATATTTTACACCTTTTTATGCATGTTTTCACACCATTTCGATTGTTCATATTGCGATTTTCATGAGTATTCGATGATATTGTGTTACTTTTAACTATTTCTTGTTTTTGTCGGATTTCAGGAAAAATGGAGCAATCGGGAGCAAAAATGAGCTTAAAAGACTTGCATACGTATTGGAGCGTCACCCATGGCCCTATCAAGAAGCTAACGGTGCTGGATGATGAGTGGAAGAAGAAGGAAATCAATAGAATCGACGAAGAGGCGAGGATGAGAATAGTTGACTCCAGAAACAGGCCACTCGGTCGAGTAACAAAGCCCACTCGGTCGAGTGAAGAAGCGCATTCGGCCGAGTACGACTGATACGAAGGGATCATGAGCCACAATGTACTCGACCCAGTGGTTACATCCACTCGGTCAAGTAAAGATCACCACTCGCCCGAGTGAGTCAGGACTTCTGAAAGAAATCAAAGCCGACTCTTTGAAATTCTGGGGAGAACATTAGAAGACCCTACTCGGCCGAGTAGAGAAGTCCACTCGCCTGAGTGAAGAATCCCACTCGGCCGATGCCGACGACACGAGCGCCCAGATTTTCAGAAAGCATTACACTATTTTGAAATCCTATATCATTTCATTAGTCAAAGTATTTTTCTCATATTTTTTATGGATATTAGACTTCATGAAGGTTCCAACGCCGCTAAGAACGTGCCAATTGGAGATCGGATGAAATATGGAGAATTTCTACAAGTTGATACTGCAGTGCTGGAATTCGCGTATCAGTGTCACTCGGCCGAGTGACACTTTCACTCGGCCGAGTGAGCTTTCCACTCGGCCGAGTGACCAGTTTTTGACAGTTTTTGATAGAGTGCTGTTTTCTGGAGTTTCTGCAGGAATTCTCACTCGGTCGAGTGAGCTTTCCACTCGGCCGAGTGAGCTTTCCACTCGGCCGAGCGAGCTTTCCACTCGGTCGAGTCGCTGCCAGCCCAGAACTTAAATTACACGCAGACTTGATTTTGGGCACGGGTTTTAGAGGGTTTTTAGGGCGGTTTGCTAGGGTTTTTTGTGGACTATATATGAGGGTTGTATCCGTCATTAGAAGAGAGTTCCATTATGTTTTCTTAGGGATTATTTTAGAGGTTAGGCCATGCCCTAGGCCCCCTCTTGGATCTAAAAGCTTGTAATTGGATTGAAGTTCTTCATCAAAGCTAAGTATCTTTGTTCTTATTATTTGAATCTTTGATTTGCTATCTTTTCATATGCAAGCAATGTCTCTTATTGATTTTTATATCGTTCTTGCTATGCTTGGTTGATTGTTGTTCTAGGGCATGGGGATAAACCCTATGGATCCGATCTTTGAATTGTGATGAATGAATTGAATTGTTACTAGGATTGATAGAAGGTTAGGTTGTGATTGATTTACTATGAGTAGCTAGGAATTTCCATCTATTGAGATTTGCAAGAGATTGGATTCCAATTGATGAGAAGGCCTAGATATTCGATTTAGGTTTATAATCGAAATTCTCTAGATTTGGTTTGCAAGAGATTGGACCAAAACTAGGATTTTTATTATAAATCATACTCATATTCGTTTGCAAGAGATTGGACGAATATGAACTATCATAACCTAGATCGTAGCTCGAGTTTGCACGAGAGTGGGCTCGAGGTGCGATTGGACGATGATGTCGATCTTCATGCTAGTAACTTAGGTTAGGGTTTGCACGAGAGTGGGCCCTAATCTAGGTTGCTATAGACCGGCAATAGCGTGAGAGCGTGAGCTTGGTTCTACATTAAGTTGCGACTAGTTCACCCACGTTCAAGCCTTGCAACATTGAGATTCATGATCCACAAGAATAAGTGACGATCCGTAGTGGAAATTCCCTAGCCCTAAACACTTTTATTATATTGAATTTGAATCTATATTTTACCCAACATCTTTATCACTGACACCGACATCCATCACCATTGGCATTACATCATACCATAACCATCTCCACCAATAATACATTCATAGTTGAACCAACCCAGGATAGATTAGAACCAACACCCCCTCCTCGTGTTCGATACCCGCTCGCCACTTGATCGTGCGCTTGCGGTAAAACTACAATCATTTTCCGGGTGTATATCCGGACGCGATCAAGTTTTTGGCGCCGTTGCCAGGGATTTATCTCCGTGTAATTTGCGCCATAGCTAGGTCTCTCTAGGGTTACATTTTGGATCGATCAAGTTTTTGGCGCCGTTGCCGGGGAGGTGTTTCCCGTTGGGTGCCAATTTGTCACAAATAGGTTGATTAGATTACATCAACAAAAAAAACAAAAAAATCAAAAAAAACATTGAGAGAGATTTTTTCCCACCACCTGCTATTATTATTATTATCTTTATCTCTCTTTGTACCACTGACGTCTTTTCCAGGTTGTTTACTTTGATTGATCGGGTACAGTTATTGCAGCGATGGTGCTTCCAAAGAAAATGCAAGCGGGCTCTATACAATCCTACATATACCTCGCTACATTCTATCAGGCTGATGGAGAATCCTTTGGGGAAGCCTTGTCTAGGTTTGAAGGAACGTTATGAATGTTCCAGACGGAGTCAGACCATGAGTGGAATGGCTCCACGCTATTTAATATCTTCACTATAAGGCTAAAGGGACCATCACGTGAGTTTCTGAAGAGGATGCAAGTGGGGAAGTTCAGTGATCTGCAGTTGGCAGCAACCTTGGATCAAATGATAGATGATGCTCGATCTACCGGTTCCCTAACCGTTACGGTAAGTAAACCATACAACCAAGTATTCATCGATTTTGTTATGGCTAATGTCTATGGTGCAGGTACTGACCGGCGCCCCGTTTACGGTTTGGGCGCGGTGTCGTTTTACCGCAAGTGCACGGTTAGTGTAGGGTGCGGGTTTATCGAACTCAGGGAGGTGGATGGCTTGAATGGCTACTAGCCTCGCCTAGGTTATGTGCTAGCTACACAGACAATGTGGGTGGAAGTGTAGAAATAAAAGAAAGAAATGAAAAAGACACAAAATGAATCCCCACTAACACGGGCTAGAGCACTCATGACACTTGGCATTTGACTTGATCCAGGGTGAGACATTGCCCCAAAAGGTGGTACCTAACGTCCATGGCCCGATATTCCGGTCGGTGCCAAGTACGCTAGGCCTACCCGGTTCCGGACGGTGGGCATTCCCATGTCCATTAACACATTCCGCAACCGGGAGCATTAAGGCCACAATGATATCTCCCAACACTTCGTCCAAGCCGTTCCCACGTGCGAGGACTCCATGTCTACACTAGGGGCGTGAGCTATGGCTAGGGAGTCAACTGCCAAGTTTATTCCCCCTTGGCCCGACAGTCAAAGGCGGTCTTTCTCCCGCCAATGACAATGAAACACCCCCGCGTAACCCTAATGGCCAGATAGGTCAAATGTGATTTCTAGCAATACATCGAAGCGGATCTTGACTGGACAAGCACCGGACCCCAATCCCCAACACAACTAGTGTGTTGCCATACGAATTGGACCCAGATTGCTAGAAATCCCCATTGACGCATTTCATCGAACACATGCCATGCAACCAAGCCAAATGTAAATTTCCAAGCATCAATCCTACCCTAACCTGTATTAGGGTTCATCAAACACTACTTGATGGTGAAGAACATGATAGAAAGCAATAATAATGACAAACAAACATTCACCATCAAGCAACAAAGAAAATAACACAATACAATAGAAAATGAGAGAAGAAAATACTTATCTTGAGTTTGAATCTTCAATCCAATACAAGATTTATTACAATAGAAAACCTAATCTAACCTAATCTAAACTCACAAGAGAAAGGGGCAAAAAGCCCTAGAAAACTGAAGAAGAATGATCCCAAGTTGTGCTCCAACTTCCCTTTTAAAAGCCCCCTCAAAACCCAACCGGTTCGGGTCCAAAACTGTCAAAAACGGCCCACCCGATCGGGTGAAAGTTCACCCGATCGGGTGGGATAAACAGAGACTACAAAACTGCTGAAATTGACTTCAACCGATCGGTTGGACTCCCAACCGATCGGTTGAAGTGAAATTTCAGACAGCAGCCAATTTCAGCACATAGCTGCGCTCAGAAAATTTCAGAAAAATCTAGAAAAATCGGATTTGGGCATGTGACCTATCGTTGGAAAGCTAACGACGATGACGACGCTAGAAAAATAAGAGATCACCCAAAATCCCTCTGGAATGATAGCAGATCTTCAATGAGTGCATCAGTAGCACGCAAAGGCGGAAGAAAAGGCCACCCGATCGGTTGAAACATCAACCGATCGGGTGAGCCGCTTGTTGCTTTGGCCGTCGGGCTTCGGGAGCTTCAACCGGTCGCTGAGGAGAACGGGTGGCATGACCGGGTTGTCGTTTGGGAAACTTCAGCTTCAGATGAACCGATCGGGTGAGATATCACCCGATCGGTTGGAATTAAGCTCCAACTACCCGAGAACTCTGTTGGGATGAACCGGTCGAAGAACCGGTCGGTTGACTTTGCACTTTGCTCCAAATTCAGTACGGGTCGTGCACGCGTGCATCACCCGATCGGTTGGCTGTGTCCAACCGATCGGGTGGGGGCTGAAAAGTGGCAATCTTGGTCGTTTGACCCCATGGATCACGCGTGACCCCTCCCGTTGCTCCGGGGACTCATGATATCGTCGTTTTATGTCCCAAATGCTGTAAATTCCTGCAAAACACGGAAAACACGGAAAAGTGAAAGAAAACAAGAAAACACGCGAAAACGAATAAAAGACGGCGGTAAAATACGGAAAAACACGGAAGAAAACGTGCGTAAATATATGAAATATAAACTCACGTCAAAATCCCCCAAGCTGAACTCTTTCTCGTCCTCGAGGAAGACGAGTGAGAGTAGGAGCTCGGAGGGAGAAAATAGAGAGAAAGAGAGAAAAAGAGAACTCTGTATCCTAGATCGCCCGTCAGGGCCAACAAAATCAAAAACGATACACCAAGCAAGCAGACGCCAAATCACATCACTAAACCAAGGAATACGAGTCCAGACAAGTGCCATGGGCCCACGCGGTGAAGCGCGAGTGAGCGTGGTCGTGTGCTAGCTAACGGTGTCAATATCTACATTGTGCAATAAAGCTCGATATACACAAATCCAAGATATGACCCAAATATCGATTCGAATTGAATTAAGCGGCGAATATATAGTTCAAGCATGCATGAGAATAGAGAGAATCGAAACATATCATGCGTCAGGGACTCCACAACTAGGGTTAAGGAAATCACCACACCAAAGCCTAGATAATAGCTAAAAAGTTCCTAAGCCAAGTGTTTTCGAAAACGATGGGGGTTGAGATGATGTAGAGTAGGACACTCGGTGCAAATTCTCGCCTTCCCTTTATTCCCGGCAAGTAGGAAAAAATATTCACACGGGAATTTTTTTGGGTTTTGGGTATTAGTATTTTTTTTCCTTTTGGATATATATATATATTTTTTCTCTTTTCTCTTTTTTTTGGGTTTTTCTTTTCTCTCTTTTTTTTGGATTTTTGGGTATTGGAATATTTAAATGTGTACTCTCCCAAGTGGGAGAACGGTACACGACGAGGGGATTTGCACCAAGTAAAATAAAAATGAAATCGGATTCTAAACACTTGGGCAAAGGAGATATTTCTCGCTAATCAGAGCATAGGCTAAATAGGTTATCCTAGTCCTTATTTGTGGAATCCCGACACATGCGAATTGAAATATACGATATAAATATAGCATGCATATAGAAGCAGATAGTAGAAGCAAATACCGCATATTCAAATCGAAGCATGATAATCTAGGGGTCAACCAAGGATAGGTATATAAAACATAATCATAAGGTAGAAGCACACCAAATGCTAGTCACGACACACGACTCACAAAAAGCTAAGTGGACCCACGATGCATGAAATGCAAGAGGACTCGGCTTCCTGAGGTTAGTGAATGTGATTATCGAAGCCGTGCTAGGTGTGTGTGTGATTTTGTGGCAATTCATCATATGGGGTCATCTCTAGGAGAGAGAGAACAAAAGAAGAAAAGAAAAAGAAAAAGAAAAAGACGGAGAAAAACGACTCAAATAGCGAAGAAGAAGAGACAAATGACGCACGAAGTGCGACTACCCCAAGCTAAAACTTGCATTGTCCTCAATGCAATAGTAGTGAATACGGGAGGGCAATGAAAATGGGGGGAGTTACGCACCGACACAAAAAATGAAAAACACGAAAAACACTTGAGCAAAACTAAAAAATAAAGAAAAAGAAACACTCAAATAAAAGATATAAAACACGACAAAAGAACACCTAGACACAGACACACAACAACGACACGCGAAAACATGCACACAAAAGTCGATTTCCCCCAAGCTGAACATGACAATGCTAGCAAAATGATATGATCAATGTGGATGTAGAGATATGCTAGGGGAAAATTGGAAAAGAAAGAAATCAGAATGCAGGAGAGACAATGTGTTCGTTCTCCTCGGAAGAGGATGTGGGGTGTGGGCGGTAGAAGTGATAGAAGGGCACGACATGATGGGATATTATAATGCAAAAGAAAATCCTAGATACACTCCCCTCGCTAAAGAGAGGAGACGAGATTATTCAAATCTAAACTAGAAAGCTGTAAATTTTTACACTACTGGATTAGGATACACCTGAGCATAGGCGGATCCAAGATCTGAAGTGGGGCAGGTAGCTGCTCTTTCTGTGGCTCCGCCAGAAGCGATGTGCCACGTGTGCCAATGGACCCAAGCAATGCACCTCCAAGCATCCTTAGTAGGTAATGTAACGACTGGTTTTCTTGTATCTGGATTTATTATATTATATTATATGTTTTGGTGGATTTTCTCCTTATGTGTGGTTTTCGTCTCCGTAACTTTCATTTTCGATCGTTTCGTCGTGTTTTCTTAGCTTCTTCCTTAGAATCGTCGATTTTGGAGCAAGTCATTCGCGATGAGCTTCATATCGGTCATATCTTATTGATAGATCAAGCCTAGGAGTCTTAGGAATCAATCCCGGAGCTTCGCGCTCCATGTCGGAACTTTTGGTGCTCATTAGCCGGTGTAAGAAGGGGCACCGACCGACTAGATGACGATCCAGTCGGTCGGAAAACCTTCTTGAACCGACTAGTTGGCTTTGTAAATTTCTCAGGAGTTACTGTTTGTCGTTAGTCGGTCTAAGAACGTTGGTTGACCGACTAGGTTGCAAACTATTCGGTCGGCAATGCTTCTTCAACCGACTAACTCATCAACTATTTTTGGTACTAGTTACTGTTCCTTCTTAGTCGGTCTAAGTTCATCTTTCGATCGACTGGTTTTTAAACTAGTCGGTTAAGTTATGTACTCAGACCGACTAATTCTTAGTTCTTCTGAACAGTCGAGTACTGTTTACTCTTAGTCGGTCTAAGAACGTTCATCGACCGACTAGATTCCAAACTAGTCGGTCAGTAGTTGTTCTTTGACCGACTAAATCTAGATCCTATTTCTGTACAGGAGTTACTGTTTGGACTTAGTCGGTCTGCGTTGGTCAACCGACCGATTAGTTCCCAAACTAGTCGGTCAGTGGTTGTTCTCTGACCGACTAATCAGTGCCAAAACCCTAATTTCTGGGCAGCCGCCAGCCCTTCCTATTTAAACCCCTCCCAAACGTTTTCTTCTCCTTCCTCACGACCTAAAACACTAGTTTCTCCCCCATTGAGCCCCCTACTACCTCAAACCATTATTCCTTCATCCCAAGCCCAAAATCCATCATCCAAACCCTCCCTTAACACATTCTACCTCTCATCTTCCTTAAAATCTCAT
>JAULAV010003548.1:0-25023 GCA_030789695.1 Scilla litardierei
GTCTGTGCGGGGGTACGGGCCGGTCGGGCGCCTTGGATGTGGGGGTTGCAACGTTGCAACGTTGCAACGTCGGTCGGTGCGGAGATGCGGGCCGGTCGGGCACGGTGCGGTGCGGAGCGACAGGGCGGGCACGGTGCGGAGCGGGATGCGGGCTATGCTCTCGGTCTGACCGAGAGCTCCTCTCGGTCGGAGCGGGGGAACAGAGCGGGCGGCAGCAGCGGGGTGCGGACGGGGCTTGGTGCGGGGCGGCTAGCGGTCGAAGCGGGGGAACGGCCTTGGTTTTCTCGGTCGTGCGGCAGCTGTTCGTCGCAACGTTGCGACGAATCGTCGCAACGTCAAATTTGGGTTTTGGAAGCGGCTAGGGTTATTTTCTTGCGAAAATAGGTCTTCCTAGAGGTTGTTTATATAGTGTAGATGGGTTGACTTGGTCTAGGGCTAAATCTAATAGGATTAGAAGTTCAAAAATATTTAAAATTTGAATCTCAACTTCTCCAACTCACACAAGGATTTGATGCGGTCCAAATGAGCTGGAAATTGGCTCAAAAATTATTTAATACATTTAAAACTCAAATAAATTTTATTTGGCCGAAAATAATTTAAAAATTAATTATTAAAAATATTATAAACCTTGTTAAAAATATTAAAGTGGTCAAATAAACTCCAAAAATTATAAAATAAATATCAGGGTGATCGTGATGACAAAAGTGAGCTAACTAAGAAGACGGATCTCAATTTCAACGTCGGACGACGAAACTAAAAATAGAAACGTCTCCCATCAAAAGTGAAAATCGCAACGTCTCATCAAATAAGATTAAATTGTGGGAAAACGACTCGAGAAACGTCGTTCCAAATTAGTGTCACTATTTAATACTCTCAGAGACGTTCACAACGGCATATCACACAAAAGTGTTCACAAGCAAATAAAGTCTAAAATAAACATGTGCACGGCCAAAAGCACGTGTACGAACAAAATACAACGAAAAGTGGTCGTTACATCCTCCCCACCTTAGAAATGATTCCGCCCTCGGAATCAACATCAAGCACTGCTCGGGAAAAGGTGCGGGAAGCGCTCTCTCATCTCATCCTCACGTTCCCAGGTAGACTCTCAAGGGGAACCGTGACGCCACTGCACTCGAACCAAGTCAACAGTCTTATTCCTCAGCTGATTCTGTCGACGATCCAAAATCTCAACGGGTTGCTGATCATAAGACAGATCCGGACGTACCGTAATCTCTGAGAAATCCACAGCATGGGATGGATCACTAACGTATCGACGTAACTGAGATACGTGAAATACGTCGTGAACTCCCACCAGCGACGGCGGCAACGCCAAGCGATAAGCCACAGCTCCAACTCTCTCCAGGACATCAAACGGCCCAATGTACCTCGGACTCAGCTTGCCTCTCTTCCCAAATCGAATAACTCCGCGGTTCGGAGAAATCTTCAGAAAGACATGGTCGCCAGGCTGAAACTCCAAGGGACTCCGTTTAGCATCAGCCCAATGCTTGAAACGGTCCTGCACAATCCTCAGCTTCTCTCGGATGTTCCTCACAACATCCACGGCCTCCACGATCATCTCCGGTCCTAACAGCTCCCGATCTCCAATGTCATCCCAGCTCAGTGGTGATCGACATTTCTTTCCATATAGCGCGGCGAAAGGCGCCATTCCAATACTCGCCTGGTAGCTGTTATTGTAGGCAAACTCAACGTGATGGAGATGATCCTCCCAAGATCCCTTAAAGTCCAACATGCACGCTCTCAGCATGTCCTCCAAAATCTAAATCGTCCGCTCGGACTGGCCATCCGTCTGCGGGTGGTACGCCGTGCTGAAACTCAGACTCGTACCCAAGCTCTTCTGCAGACTCTGCCAAAACTGAGATGTGAATCTCGTGTCTCTGTCCGACACGATACTCACGGGGACTCCGTGAAGTCGTACGATCTCCTGCACGATTCACGTTACATCACTATCTAAACTAGGAAAAGGGAATAAAACGGAGAGTAAAAGAATTTACCTCCAAGTTTTTTTTAGCAAGAGCAAGCTCAGATTTTGCCAGTATACAAGTCCACCCCTATCGACTTAGAATGCTCCGAAGACAAGCTTTTCAAGCCTGTTATAAAGTAGTATTTGATGAATCAGTCTTTGTTGCGGGGTGGAACTCGCGTACAATGAATTTGTATTAGGGGGAACCAAGGGCACGGTGGTTATATTGATAAGAGGATTTAGGTAGGCTTTTTGACAAGTGATTAGTGAGGTGAAGAGGCTAGACTTGCCGCTGGAGCAGACCACGGAGTCGAATCCCGCCGGATGCGATGGAGGAGGATCGGACGGCGGGAGACAAAGGCGAATCTCGGCCACGGGGCGAGCTACCCTGCACAACGAGCAACTCGTCAAAAAGGCCGGGTTGGGGTCCAACCCTTAGCCTCTCCGATGCCTAAGTCAGTAACTAGACTTAAAGCGGGGGCTGGGCACGCAGGTCGGACTGTGGATGAGCCGACCGTACGTGACGAGCTATGTGTGGGAGAACAAAGATATGGACGACCTTTGTTCTCGTGTGTGGATAATGGGATTGAGAGTGAATTTGCCAACCCCCTCACCGTAAGAAGTGAGGGGGTATTTATACCTGATGGGAGACAATTAGGTGGGGCTGACCTGGCATACTGACTCGCCGTGCTGAGTTGGCCCGGCCGTCAGCAGAAGCTTCGAACGAGGATGTCAGGAACAGGAGTGTCAGCCTCGCTTTTGTCAGATGGCGCAATGGCCAAGGGCGCTTTTGTCAGGATGTCAGGGCCGAAAGCATTAAGTGTCCGGGGGCGCAGCGGCCAGGGGGTGCTTTGTCAGATGGTCGGGCGGTGTTAGTGCCAGTCGCATCCTTATACTAGGTTGTTTGTCGTGTGTGATGAATCAAGGGTCCTGTGGTGCTATTCCCCACGGCTGGGTTCACATGGGGCCACCGGGCCGACCTGTTCGTGGGTTGTTCGGCCTGGCCGTGCGCCTTTTCAGGTGCGGATCGTGGACCGCTGGCAGGGAGGGGTACGGATGTGCCTCCGTCAGCATCCAAGGCCGCGCTGTCTCGGTATATCCCGAACGCACTGCCCCTGGCGGGCCGAGCGAGAGCGGTTACATGCCTCTATCGGGGAAGGGGCGCCGCGAGGTGCGCCCCTTCCTATGTAGCCTCGGACCTCTGGGCCGGCAGTCCATTCGCAAAGGGGTGAGTCAGTGAGGTATATTAGTGGCTCTGGGCGAGAGCCGGACTCCCACGATCTTTAGGTCGTAACAATTGCCCCTGGCATTCGAGCACGAGGCAGGAGCACGGCTCGGCTCGGATGATGTAACGCTACCTCCCTTCTAACATGGTTCGGAATTTGGTCCGCGCTCAGGGGTGGCGGCACGGCTCCCGCGGAGTATCGCCTGCTGTCACGGGATCGTGAGATCTTGTCCCGCATGGGGGCAAAGCGAGTAGGTGTGACCCGGTGGTTTGGGGAGGGGCATTGCCACTTAACGATGTGCAGTTGTATGTGGCGGCCGGGTCGGTCCTTGGGGAAACCGGTTTTATTGAGATGGCCCTGGTTTTCGTTGTGATGTGTTTACCGGACTTGAGTGCTATTTTTGCCTTATTCTAGTCGTCCTGTGTTTGGTGAAATCCCTAGCCATTGTGCGCTTGGGCTTAGGGTGAGGAGTCAGCATGGAGGAATATTTTTCAGTGGCCTTTACAGGAGATCTCGATGACATTTACAACAATAGGGCAGGTGTGACCAAACCTGTGATCGGGTCAGGAGGTTGTTTTAACTTGTCGCCCGCTGCATTGGGGTGAGAGGGCCCCTGTTTACGGGGCGGCCTTCCTTCTTTTCCGCTGATCGCTGCACTCCTTCTGCCTTTCTGTCCGCTGGGGGGTTTGGGGGCGGAATACTGATCTCGGTTGTCCGGGGGCGAGCTGACGCGCCATGAATCGCCGTTTGGATTCATCGGGGATGCAGCCTTGCTGTAACCCCCCCTCGGGAGGATCGATCCTCCGTTTTTCGGGCGGACCTCCTTCCCCTCCCTTGCTTCATCGTGTTTCGTCTCGCCTTTGTCGTGCTGGATGGTTGCTCAGCCCCTCCGAGGATCCCGTACATCGAGGGGGAACCCTGGAAGGGGCGGTGGACGAGGTGGAGGTGGAGGCGTCGCCCTCCCAGGGGGGGTGTCCGGCGGGCCGGCCTCGAGTGGAAGGTCAGGGGCAGGCAGGTGGGTCGTTGGGAGACCCGTTGGGGGTTTCCACCCTCACACCCGGTGGGGATCGGCGTGGTGCGGATGCTAGTTGGGGTATGGTGGCCCGCTGCGAGTCTTCCGAACCGGCTGCTTCATCTGGTTTAGAGCAGGAGGAAGGCTGGCAGGCGGGGCTCCCCTTGTGTAAGGGGAATACCCTATTGGAGATCCGCTTGTAAGGGGGGTACCCTATCAGTGGTCGTCGAGTGGAAGCGATCACCGGTAGAGGAAGCGCGATCCGTCGGTGGCCATCAACCTCCTCCGTCGTTGGATGGGGCGTCCGGGGCTTTTTCATACTTGGTGTAAAGGGATGTGATTCGTTCTCATATATATTTTCTCTTTCCCCTAAACTCCGAAGGGGGATATTTGTAGAGGGGTTCTGCCGACGGATTCGCCCTAGCTAGTGCGAGGGACTGGCACCATTAATGGGCTCCGCCGAATCACGCTCTTTGGGAACCGCTTTTGCCAGGCGGCGCCTGACGCGGTTCGTCAGCCCTGGCCTCTCGGGGGGCGTGTTGTTATTGATGGCGTGTTTCCCGAGCGTCCTTTCATTTCGTCGAGTCGCATCGGGGCGCTGCTTTATCGGGACCCGGCGTTTATCCGGCAGACATTGTTCCGCGGTTCCTGGTTTGTGACCGGTCTGCCTCGGTTTATGTGCCCTTGTCCTCCTTCCCAGGTTTGAGTTTTTGAGGGTCATGTGCCTAACGGGGCGGGGGAATCTTGATGCGGGTTGGGTAGCCAGCCCCGGGTAGCTGGTCACTGTGTGGTTCGAACCAGGTAGCCGTTGCCGAGGTGAGCATGTCGCCCCGGGGAAGCCGGTCGATGCCGTGTTGTATCGGAGGTGTTTCCTATTTTGTCTTCTTGCGTGGGTACGAGTATTGCCCCCAACATTCCCTTGTCCGAGAGCGCAAGGTCTGGGGGGAAGGAGATGTTGATGGTCGATGTGTCAGCTTTGGGCGGGACGGGGGATCACCGGCTCAGGTTGCGGTGAGACACGCCGCCCTATCATAGCTTGGCAGGTTAGGGGATTGTTGTAACAGGCCGCCCCGCAAAGGCGAAGCCTAACGACTCCGGTCGTCGTGAAGATGGCGGGGTTCTTCTAGGACCTGGGTGTGAAGCTGTTTTTGGATTGGTGCGACCTTTATGATGGCAAAAGGGGGGGAAGTGGAGCGCGTCGGGCTCCGTTGCATGGGTAGGGGCTAGCGATAGTGCTGTTGACCCCTCGGTTTCCGCCTCGAGCAGATTTTGCCTCGGGCAGAAGTGGCCCAACAGAACAGGTCTTAGCTCACCCCCTTCCCCTTTGTTTGAAAGGTGTCGGTGAGTTTAGTTCGCGAGGGGTCTCGTTTTGAAGCGTCGGTCCTTCCTAGTATCGGAGGGTTCGAACTGCGTGTATGTACTTCCTGGGTGTCCCGAGTTATTCCAGGGGGAGGAGTGCAGCGCTCTGCCCCTCCTCTCCCCGCCGTGAGTGGTGGTCTCGTTTCGTGAGCTCGCCCGACAATTGGTAGGGGGATCGTTTCAAGCTAAAGCATTCTCAGATAGTTAATGTGAGTTCGATTGGGATAATCTTTTTCATTTAAATTTACAGGAACTCTTCTTTGGTTCGTACTTGAGGACTTAGATCGTTTCAAGTTGGGTGAGTACGATCCGGTCCGAGCGCGGGCTGTGGAGCTATTCCCTCCTGCTGTGAACTACTTCAGGATGGGAGGATTACCATCTGCGGGGTGGGCCTCTTTATCTTTAGTTGCTCACGGCGTCTCGGTGAGCGCCCTCCGTGCTGAAGGGTTGCAAGGTCTCTTCGGCTGGGTGGATTCACCAGGGAAGCTGTCTCGCTGTGGCCTTTGTCCGAGAGAACTCCTGACCACCGGGTAGCCCTCCCTCCCCTCCATTGCTTTGTCATCTCCCTCCATGCCTCGCTGTTTGGGTTCGAGGAGAAGGTCGACGGCGAGTAGGTGTAGACCTGCAAGCACGAAGGGGCTTTTGCCTTTTGCGCCGGCGGGGATCGGCGGTGAGCGGATGCCTACCTTCCCCCGTCTCATCCGGTTTAGAGCAGACGGAGGGGTGGAAGGTGGGGTTCCCCTTGTGTAAGGGGAATAGCCTATTGGCGATCCGTTTGTGAGAGGAATAGCCTATCGGATGTTGTGGCGGAGGAGCGGCCGCCGAACGGGGAGGCGGGATCCATTGGTGGCCGATGGCTTCCCTTTTGTTTGGGCAGGGCGTCCTAACCCTTTTCCTAGTTGGTGGAGGGTGCCAGGGCCGATTTCTCATACTTTCCAAATCTTTGTCTCTCTCTCTTTCGGGAGGGTGAGTAGCGCCTTTATAGGGGGATTTTGTTGACGGTTTCTCCCCTAATTACTGCGATGAGTTGGCATTATTAATGGGCTCCTCGGAATCACGCCCATTGGAAACCGCTTTTGCCAGGTGGCGCTTGTGGCGACTCGTCAGCCCAAGCCTCTTTTGGGGCGTATCATTAATGATGGCGCATTTCCCGAGCGTCCCTTCGTTTCGTCGAGTCGCGTCGGGGGCTGCCTCATCGGGACCTGGCGCCTAGTTTACCCCGGTTTACGTGCCCTTGTCCTCCTCCCCAGGTTCGAGTTTTCAAGGATCACGGGTCTATCAGGGCGGGGATGTGGCTAGGCCCGTGTCCTTCTCTGGTTTGGGTGGCAAGGGTTGGCCCTGCCCCAGGGGTCTCGAGGGGGGGGGAGCGCGTAGCCCGGCCCGTGCCCTTCTCTGGTTTGGGTGGCGAGGGTTGGCCCTGCCCCAGAGGTCTCGAGGGGGGGAGCGCGTAGCCTGGCCTGTGCCCTTCTCAGGTTTGGGTGGCGAGGGTTGGCCCTGCTCCAGAGTTCTCGAGGGGGGAGCGAGCGCGTAGCCCTGCCCGTGCCCTTCTCTGGTTTGGGTGGCGAGGGTTGGCCCTGCCCCACAGGTCTCGATGGGGAGCGAGCGCGTAGCCCGGCCCGTGCCCTTCTCTGGTTTGGGTGGCGAGGGTTGGCCCTGCCCCAGAGATCTCAAGGGGGGAGCGAGCACGTGGCCCGGCCCGTGCCCTTCTCTGGTTTGGGTGGCGAGGGTTGGCCATGCCCCAGAGGTCTCGAGGGGGGAACGAGCGCGTAGCCTGGCCCGTGCCCTTCTCTGGTTTGGGTGGCGAGGGTTGGCCATGCCCCAGAGGTCTCGAGGGGGGAGCGAGCGCGTAGCCCGGCCCGTGCCCTTCTCTGGTTTGGGTGGCGAGGGTTGGCCCTGCCCCAGAGGTCTCGATGGGGGGAGGGAGCGCGTAGCCCGGCCCGTGCCCTTCTCTGGTTTGGGTGGCGAGGGTTGGCCATGCCCCAGAGGTCTCGATGGGGGGAGCGAGCGCGTAACCCGTGCCCGTGCCCTTCTCTGGTTTGGGTGGCGAGGGTTGGCCCTGCCCCAGAGGTCTCGAGGGGGGAGCGAGCGCGTAGCCCGGCCCGTGCCCTTCTCTGGTTTGGGTGGCGAGGGTTGGCCCTGCCCCAGAGGTCTCGAGGGGGGAGCGAGCGCGTAGCCCGGCCCGTGCCCTTCTCTGGTTTGGGTGACAAGGGTTGGCCCTGCCCCAGAGGTCTCGAGGGGGGGAGTGAGCGCGTAGCTCGGTCCGTGCCCTTCTCTGGTTTGGGTGGCGAGGGTTGGCCCTGCCCCAGAGGTCTCGAGGGGGGAGCGGGCGCGTAGCCCGGCCCGTGCCCTTCTCTGGTTTAGGTGGCGAGGGTTAGCCCTGCCCCAGAGGTCTCGAGGGGGGAGCGAGCACGTAGCCCGGCCCGTGCCCTTCTCTGGTTTGGGTGGCGAGGGTTGGCCCTGCCCCAGAGGTCTCGAGGGGGGAGTGAGCACGTAGCCCGGCCCGTGCCCTTCTCTGGTTTGGGTGGCGAGGGTTGGCCCTGCCCTAGAGGTTCGGAGGGTTGGGACTGAAACACTCATGTGGAAACAACAAAGTTTGGGAAAGTGGGCAGATGTAGATCTTATATATATATATAAAGAAAGAACTCACAACTATTGGTAGAACTTTAGCAGGTGCTTCGCATTCCAAGGGTGGGCTAGCTCGCTTCCATCTGGGGTTGCCAAGATGTATGTAGCCGGTCCGATGATATCGATGACCTTGTAGGGACCTTCCCATCTGGCGGCTAGCTTCCCTCGGCGGGCGGTCTCGGGTCTGAAGGTGGCGTCTCTGAGGACCAGGTCGCCGATTCTGAAGGTCCGCTTCTTCACACGGGAGTCGTAATGTCGTGCCATCCTCTGGCTGTGCCTGACGAGGTTCGTCAGGGCTCGGTCCCTTATCTCGTCCACCAATTCGAGACTGAGGCTGAGCCCCTCTCTATTGGTATCTTCGTCGAAGAGTTTTAGCCAGAGCGTCTCTTCTCCAATTTCCACAGGAACAACCGCCTCCGACCCGTATGCCAGCATGAATGGGCTTTCTCCGGTCGAGGCCTTATGGGTGGTGCGGTAGGACCAACGGATTCCCGGCAGCTCGTCGACCCATGCCCCAAGGGCGGCGTCCACCTTTTTCTTCATAGGATTCAAGATGCATTTATTCGCAGCCTCCGCCATTCCGTTGCACTGCGGGTGGGCAACTGACGCGAAATGGAGCTTGATCCCCCAGCCCGAACAGAAGTCGTGGAAGCCTTCGTAATCGAACTGTCTTCTGTTATCCGTGACTATAGAGCGGGGTATCCCGAAGCGACATATAACGGACTACCAGATAAAACCCTTCATGTCCGTCCACGTGATACGTGCCAGTGGCTCGGCCTCCACCCACTTCGTGAAATAGTCCACGGCGACGACTAGATATTTCCTTCCCCGGAGGCTTTTGGGAAAGGCCCAAGGATGTCAAGTCCCCATTTGGCGAATGGGATCGGGCTCACGATGGGCACCAAGTTAGCCGGAGGTGCTGCTGTATGTCGGCCGAACTTTTGGCACGCCTCGCACCTTTTGACATACTGAGCCGTGTCTTGGATCATTGTCGGCCAGTAATACCCCTGACACATTATTTTGTGGGCGATGGTGCGACCGCCATGGTGGTTCCCGTAGAAGCCTTCGTGCACTTCGTTGATGACTTGCTCAGCCTGTTCTGGGCCCAGGCACTTTAGATACGGCAGGACGTCGAAGTTGGCGCGGTGGCGGCGGTATAACACTCCGTCGAGGAGTACGAATGATAGGGCTCGCCTCTCCACCTTTTTAGCCAGCATCCGCTCCTCGGGCAGGTCCCCTGTTTCCAGGTACTTCACAATGGGGGGCATCCACGTTGTCCTCGAGCCCACACACATTAGTTCTTCTTCGTCAATAGTGGGGGTCAGTAGGTTTTTGACGTAGATGGCCTTCCCGATCTCGGCCGCGGAGGAGGAGGCCAGCTTGGACAGGGCGTCCGCCCGGAGGTTGTTGGAGCGGGGCAGGTGCCGGACGTCCGCTCTCTTGAACTTGCGGAGCTCGATCTGGATGCGCTTAAGGTAGTGCTTCATCGTTTCCTCTCGGGCCTCGAAGCTTCCTTGGATCTGTTGAACGACAAGCCGCGAGTCGCTGAGGAGCAACATGTTCGTTGCCCCCATCGCCATACTGAGCTTCAGCCCGTTGACCGTGGCCTCATACTCCGTGACATTGTTGGTCGCCGGGAATTTGAAGCGCAAGGCGTACTCCAACGAGCATCCGTCGGGGATTTGAATGACGATACCCGCCCCCGTCCCAGATCCCGTCGCTGATCCGTCGATGTGGATGGTCCATAATTCGTCCATGTCCCCCTGGGAGGGCTCTGAGGGTTCCGCCACCCCAGTCACTTGCGGGGATGCGGTCGCCGATGGTGGCTCTGGTTGGTTCCCCGGGGCGTCCCTAGTGGTGCACTCTACCACGAAGTCCGCCAACGCCTGGCCCTTGATCGCCGTCCGGGCCTTGTACGTTATGTCAAACTCGCTGAGCTCGACGCTCCAGTTGAGCATCCTCCCCGACCGCTCCAATCTCTTCAGGTTCTTCTCGAGGGGCATGTCGGTGTGGACGGCGATGGGATGGGCCTGGACGTATGGTCGGAGCTTCCTTGCCATTGTGATCAGGCAATATGCGGCTCTCTCGATGGGACTGTAGCGAGTCTCCTCCTCCCAAAGAATCCGGCTGGCGTAATATACAGGGCGTTGTACGCCCCCTTCCTCCTTGATTAAGACGGAGCTAACGGCCTCTTCATTGGTCGCCAAGTACAACCCTAGCGGTTCACCTTCTTTCGGCCGTGCGAGGAGCAGCGGACTTTGTAGGTAGGCCCTCAGCTTCGCGAACGCCTGAGCACAGTCGTCGTCCCATGGGATCACCTTCCTTTTGTCCTTTGCTTCGCCGAAGGCAGTGCGCAAGACCCTGAAGAAGGGGAGCGATCTCTCCGCGGATTTTGACAGGAATCGCCCCAGAGCGGCGATCCAGCCATTCAGTCGTTGAAAATCTCGAATCGTCCGTGGTTCCGCCATATTGACGAGGGCCGTCACCTTATCGGGGTTCGCCTCGATCCCCCGCTTCGTTATCATGAAGCCTAGGAATTTTCCCGACTGCACGCCGAAGATGCACTTCGCGGGATTCAATCTTAAGCCGTATTGGCAGACCCTTTGGAACATCTCCTGTAAGTCGGCGAGGTGGTCTGGGGCTCTCCTACTCTTTACCAGCATGTCGTCGATGTAGACCTCCAAGTTCCGTCCGACCTGCAGGCTGAATATCCGGTCTACCATCCGCTGATAGGTCACCCCGGCGTTCTTCAGTCCGAAGGGCCTCTTAGTGTAACAGAAGGTGCCCCTATCGTTGACGAAGGACGTTTTCTCCTCGTCCTCCTCTGCCATTGGTATCTGGTTGTAGCCCGAGAAGGCGTCCATAAAGATTAACAACTCGTAACCAGACGCCTGATCCACCAAGTGGTCGATTCGCGGGAGGGGAAAACTGTCCTTTGGACACACCTTGTTAAGATCGATGAAGTCGACGCACATGCACCATTTTCCACTGGGCTTCTTCACCAAGACGACGTTGGCGAGCCAGACCGGGTAGTCCACTGGCCTGATAAACTTGGCTTTGAGGAGCCGCTCTACCTCCTCCTCGGCCCCCTTCTTCTTCTCGCCACCAGCGCTCCTCTTCTTCTGCCGGACCGGTCGGGCTATTGGGTCCGCATTCAACCTATGGGAGATCACCGTTGGGTCAACCCCCAGCATGTCCTCGGGCGACCAGGCGAATATGTCCACATTTTCCCGGAGCAGGCCGACGAGGGCCGCCTTTAGGGCAGCCGGGAGTATCGTCCCGACGGAGACGGTTTTGCCTTCCTCCGCGGCTACGGGTACCTCTTCGACCTCCTCGGCAGGGGTCGGCCGCTGGTCGTAGAAGTCCTCCCTCTCGTCAGGAATGAGGACCGTCAAGGCCCGCTTCGGGCTCTGGTGCCCGATTGACCCTTCGCTGTGGCTTCCAGGCAGCACCCGGTTTCCCCGCACCAGCCCCACCCCTTGCGAAGTCCGGAATTTCATCATCTGGTGTAGCATGCTGGGGAGCGCCTCTATGGCTGTCATGTATGGGCGCCCTATGATTCCGTTGTACGCCGACGCGATGTCGACGACGACGAATTGTGTCCCCCGGGTGACGACCCTCGGTTCTTCCCCCAGAGTCATTGGCAGTGTGATCATCCCCACCATGGGGATCATGTGGCCGGTGAAGCCGACGATGTGCCCCGTGTCGGGCCTTAGGTCCGCCCGCCTCCACCCCATCTTCTCGACTGTTGACAGAAACAGGATGTCGCATGAGCTTCCGGTGTCGATCAGGAGCCGGCTGACGATGACCGTTCCGATCTGAGCCTCGACGACGAGGGCGTCATCACGCGGACACTCAACTTCTCCCAGATCTTCCTCAGTGAAGGTGATAAGGGGTCGATTTATCCTTCTCCGCTTCGACTTGCTGTTGGTGCCCGCTACCATCACCTGCCGGACACCTTCCTCCGTGCTCGCGGGCGGCGCCTCTCCTGGGGGCGCCCCCCGCTTATCACATCTATGCGCATGATCATCCCAGGGGGGCGCGGCTCCTCTTGGCCGTGGTCTGCTGGCGGCTCCGATCCCCGTGCCTCTCGGGGGGATCTCTCTCCTTCGATTGCCTACCTGTTTCCCACGAAGCCTCCCAAGTGGCCCGCCTGGATCAGCCGCTCGATCTCCCTCTTGAGAGTGTAGCATTGGTCGGTATCGTGGCCGTGGTCTCGGTGATACCGGCAGTACTTCCGGAGATCCCGCTTTGCCGGGTCTGACCTCATCTTTCGGGGAGGCTCCGGCAGTAGTCCGGCCCTTGTCGCCGCGGCGAGCACTTCTAACATGGGGGTGTTGAGCTGTGTGTAGTGGGCCCGCGAGGGCCCCTCCTGCCTCGGGATGGCCCGAGCGGGCTCTTAGGCCGGGGCAAATGCTCGGGCTGGGCCAGGGCGGTCCTGCGGGCTACGCCTCGTCGGGTCACGCCTTGGTTGGGTCGGCTAGTCGCGCCCCCGATGCCCGTCTTCTTGCCTCGGTCGTAAGTGCAATCGAAGCTCGCCCAGGAGCGGCCTCGCTGGGGGGAAAAATTTCTTCGTGCCAAGGGTCTCTTCGGCCAACGCATGCCTCTCTGCCATTGCGACCAGTGCTTCGTAGTCGGCCGGCGGATCTCGGAGAAGGGATTTGTGGAGGCTCCGAGTCCGTAGTCCTGTTTTGAAAGCTAGCATGAGCACCTCGTCACCGCAAGTCACCACCGCCCGTCTCTCCTCCTGAAAGCGGCGCAGGTATTTCCCCGTCGTCTCTCCCTCCCCTTGGACTATCGTGCTGAGATAATCCAGGGGCTTCTTCTTCGTCCGCCCGGCCCGGAACTCCTGGCAGAACTTGTGGGACAGTTCACCAAAGCTCCCGATGGATCTCGCGGGTAGGCCGAAGTACCAATCCAACGCTGTGTCCCTCCGACTTTGCGAGAAGAGCCGACATAGGAACGCCTCATCCACATCCTGCGCTTCCATTACCCCCGATATTGTTGCACGTGCGTGAGAGGGTCGCCTCTCCCGTTGTAGGTGGCCAGGTGGGGGGGTTTGGACCTTACGGGCCTCGGGGCGGAAGTGATCCACCTTGCCAACGGCGTGGCCTCCTCCGGGTAGGCAGAGCGCTTGGGCGCGTGCCCCCTTCGCCATTCTGGGGTCTGGCTCCGGTCGGGCCTTGTGATCACTCCATATTTTACACCTTTTTTCTGCATATTTGCATGCCATTTTGATCGCTCGAATCGCGCTTTTCACGATTTTTCGGCAATATTGCGATGCTTTTCATTATTTCTTGTTTTTGTCGAATTTCAGGAGATTTCGAGCGATTTGGAGTGATTCTGAAATGCACCCACTCCGGAGTGTCACCCGTGACTCCATCGAGGGGAATTTTGCTGTTGGAGAGGAGTGGAAGAAGAAAGAACGTCGTAGGAGCGACGAGTGAGCAAAAATACGAAGATTGGGCATTTTCAGCATGCCACTCGGCCGAGTGAAGGAGTCACTCGGCCGACCATCGAAAGCCCGCTCGGCCGACCAGATCTGACACGCAGAAGATAGAGTATCAGCGTGCACTCGGCCGACCGTCGCCAGCCCACTCGGCCGAACCACGGAGACTCCACTCACCCGAGTGGCATCAAGACGACAGCAACGAAAAGTCCAGACTTACTGTAATTTGTCAGTCAACTCCCGAGTTTCGACTCGGCCGAGTGAAGAAGTCCCCTCGGCCGAAGCAAAGAAAGTCACTCGGCCGAGTGGCTCCCGAGGAGCCGACCCCCAAAAGTCCGAAGTTACTGGAATTTGTCAGGGTTTGTCACTCGGCCAAATGACATTTGTCACTCGGCCGAGTGAGTCGCGCTGCCTGTAGCGTAAACTGAGATTTTGAGACTGCGCAGGGGCATTTTCGTCACAGTTTTTTGGGCGTTTTGGGGGGTATTTAACCCCAGTTTTTAACCTAGTTTAGGGAGCTTTTTCAGAACTTTTTGCAGCCTTTTTTAGATTACTTTTAGGAGATTAGATTGAGCTTTTAGGGGGGAGAGAGAAAAGTGTTATTTTGTTGGATGCTATTGATTCTTCATTGGTTTGTCTCTCTCTCTCTATCAAAAACTCCATTTTTATTGATATATTGAATATTGCAATGAATTCTATTGATTTTATTTGTGAATTTCTATTGAATTTCATTATGAATTGTGAGTAGTTTTATCGTCTTAGGGCGTGGGGATGAACCATACGAACCCTATTTCTAATTTGTGATGAATTGGTGAAATTATTGCTAGAATTGATTAGGGTTAGTTTGGGATTGATTTAATACGAATAGCTAGGGATTCATACCGATTGGGATTTGCAAGAGATTGGATCCCAACTCGATAGGAAGCCCTAGAAATTCGAATTGGGTTACAATTGGATTTCTCCAGAATTGGTTTGCAAGAGATTGGACCGAAACTAGGGTTTTCGATTGCAATTCTATACCAATACCCATTTGCAAGAGATTGGACGGGTAGGAACTATCCCAACCTAGGTCGTAGCTCGAGTTTGCACGAGAGTGGGCTCGAGATACGATTGAACGATGATGTTGTTCTTCACGCTAGCTTGCCTAGGTTAGGGTTTGCAAGAGATTGGACCCTACCTTAGGTTTGCTATAGACCGGCAATAGCGCGAGAGCGTGAGCTTGGTTCTACATTTAGTTGCAACTAGTTCACCTGAATTTCAAGTCTAGCATTTGTGACACCTACGAATCACAATGACGAGATACGGTTTGTAGCGGGGATTCCCTACCCCCTAGGCGTTTTTATTAATTTGATATTTCTTTTATACAATTGAACGACTGTGACCGCTCTATAGCGAATATTTCTAGACTTTTCATATAGCCATGTGGATTGAAGAAGACACCGTCATTTGACCTCCTCGTGTTCGATACCCGCTCGCCGCTACACCGTGCGCTTGCGGTAAGATTAGCGAGTCGCGTGCCCCGGTTGCGTGTTCGCACTCCCAGGGCTCCGATCAAGTTTTTGGCGCCGTTGCCGGGGAGGCGATAGTGTTTGATTCTACCTACCTAGCTATTTTTCTTTTTTGTTCTATTATTTCTATTTTTATTTTACCTTCCTTTGTGCTAACTATTTCTTTGAAACTCTGTTCTCCCTTGCATGTACACGAGATCCTCAGCGAACCCCGAAGAAATACTATATGATCCGGAAATCGAGCGTACATTGAGGAGGATCCGAGCGGAAAGGAGACCCGTTACGGAAGGAAATTTTATGACCCATCCTGAGACACCCGAAGAATTGGCGGAGCGAATGGCGAGGATCATTTCCATTAGAAATAGGCTTCGGCCTAAGACTTCTTCCACGACCTCGTCCATAGCTATGCCGGAGTTGGCGACCGATAAAAATTTCGAATTGAAGACCGGATATGTAGTTCTGATGCAACAAGACCCTTTTCATGGGAATTCCCATGAGAACCCTCATTACCACATCCAGCTCTTCCTGTCAAAATGTGCAACCTTCCAATTACCGGGCGTCTCCATAGATGCTATCAGACTGCGCCTCTTCCCCTTCACACTCAAGGACAAAGCCTTATATTGGTTGAGGACGCAAGCTGAAGGAATCTTCACCACTTGGGATGAATTGGCGAGTGCCTTCGTCGACAAATTTTACCCGCCCTCCAAGACGGTGAAGATAAGAAGTGCTCTCATGTCCTTCAAGCAAGGACCACAGGAGACTCTCTATGAGGCGTGGGAGCGCTTCAAGGACTTGCAACATCAATGCCCCCATCACAGCATTGAGGATTGGGAGCTTGTCCACAGTTTCTACAATGGACTCCAACCGGGAACAAAACAGATTATTGATGCTACCGCAAACGGAGCCATTTTGTCAAAGACTCCCGATGAAGCTACGGCCTTGCTAGAGGAGATGGCCTCCAACAACCAACAATGGGGCGACGAGCGAGGACATTCTTCATCCTCCTTGAAGCCCACGAGTATTTATGAGGCCAAGGCCGTGGCGGAGCTTGCTAGCAAATTTGACTCTCTCCACAAGGTAGTGGAGAGGTTGGAAAAATACATTACCGAACCGCAAGGATCCCCTACTACATCCGCACCGACAAACCATATGAGTGATTGGCAAGACCAATCACAAGACATGTATGTAGGAGGAGAGCAAGGAGAAGGAACTTTGGAGCAAATTCAGTATGTTGCGGGGAATTCCGGATATTGGGCCAACCCGGCCGCTAGAAACCATCCGGGTTTTTCTTATGCTAATAATGATGGTGCCTTGAACCCCTCGCCTCAACAACCTCCTCAAGCTCGGGCTCCACCACCACAACCGAATTATCAACCAAGGGGGCCACCGCAACAAAACTTCCCACAGAGGCAACAAGTGGGACCTTATAGGCCACCCGAGTATAATCAAGGGTGGAGAAATCCGAACCCTCCGCAAGCTCAACCGCGTTTGGATTTTGAAGCTAAGGTGGAGGAATTTATGGCGGAGCAGAGAAAGATTAATGCCACGTTGAAAGCAGGACAAGATTCACTTACCACTGTCGTCGCTCAAATTGGGGAGCAACTTGCGTTGCTCAATAGAAATTACCAACAATTGCCGGCTCAACCCGAGCCAAATCCACGGGGCAACACCGGCCATATCAACGCGGTTGTTGCGGTTACAACAAGAGGTGGGAAGGATACCACTCCCCCCATGACCCAAATCAAGGAACCCGTGGTGGAGAATCTAGAAGAGAGCGAGCCGGTAATTGAGGTGGAAAAAGAGAAGGAGCCGTAAGAAGGAGCAAAATCTAGAGAGGAAGAACCAATTGATGAGCGCCGATTCATGCCACCGGTGACTTTCCCTCAACGGCTAGCTAGAGCCAAGATCGAGAAGAGGCTAGCCAAGTTCCTCGAATACTTGAGAGGGGTGAGCTTCAATATCCCTTTTCTTGATGCCTTAGTGGAAATCCCGTCCTACGCGAAGTTCTTAAAGGACTTGATTACGGGAAGGAAAAGGAAGGAGAAGATCATGCTCGCGGAACAAGGAACATGGTTCACTAGGAAGGAAAAGGAGCCCGCCAAATTTAAAGATCCCAGGAGTTTCCGGATTCCTTGTACACTCGGAAGCGTCCCCTTACAAAAAGCATTGGTTGATTTGGGTGCTAGTGTTAGCCTCATGCCTCTCACCATGTTCTGGAAGTTGAATACCGACACGGATTTAAAGCCAACCGACATGAGGATTCAACTCGCGGACGGTCGGATTACAAGGCCGGTTGGGATCGCGGAGAATATCCCACTCCAAGTTCCGGGAGGCATATGCTTGCCTTGTGATTTTATGATCATGGACATCAAGGAAGAGGGTGACACATCGCTCATACTTGGACACCCATTCCTCGCCACCGCCGGTGTAATCGTCGACGTGCAGAAAGGGACTCTTACCTTGAATGTAGGCAACATTGAAGTCGATCTCCATATACCAAAGGCTATGAAGCACATGTCGTATCATGAGGAGCTAGATTACTTGGAACTCCTTGACGAGGTCATTGAAGAGGCTAACCCCTACTCCATCGGTGCGCTCCATGATGAAGGCTTCGAAGAAGGCCAAGATTTGGTTGAAGGAGAGAAGATGGAGGACTCTCCCAATAGCTCCACGGTGAATGATGATGGCGACGCTGATGTCGCGAGAATACGAGAGCTTTGCAAGCTCTCGACTTTGAAGAATCCGAAGAAAGCTCCACCGATTCGAAGATCGGCGTCACCGGCGAAGTCGAAGACCTGAACAAGCTCAAGCTTGGGGAGCCATCCCCCAACATTGCTCATGATGAAGGGGCGCTGAGGAAGGCCACGCACCACCATGATCCAAATCCGAGCGGTCTTCCCGGCAAGTTCGACGGGTGCATCTCATGTGCACCCAACATCAAGCGTTGATTGAAAATCCAAAGGGGTCAAGCTCAAGACCTTAAACGAGCGCTTATCGGGAGGCAACCCGATGGTTTTTGCATTATTTTTACTTGGTTTTTATTTTTATTTTTAGATTTTATTAGTGTTTTGCGTCTTTTTGCCCATAAAAACCGTGACAACGGGTCTTAATTTCTATGACAGAAGAGGAGAAAAGGAGATCTCTCATGTGGAGGAAGATAGAGGCAAGGAAGAGCGCTCCAGGAATGCGCTCAGGCCTTGGGATGAGGAAGAAACCAACTGGAGGAAGAAAAACAGAGAGTAGAGCGAAAACGGAGCCCCGAAGCAGAAAACAGCATGCCACTCGGCCGAGTATCATATGCGACTCGCCCGAGCAAAGGACCCCATTCGGACGAGTGGGGCACCTACAAGGGAAGTCTGCTGAACCCAACTCTCTGTCTTTTTTGTGCATTTCGAATTAACTGTCACTCGGCCGAGTACGTTTAGTCACTCGGCCGAGGGAAACGGATACCCTCCTAGCCTGAATATTGCCGAGTAGCTTGTGTCACTCGGCCGAAGGAGTTTTCTCCCTTCGGCCGAGTGAACAGAAGCCACTCGGCCGAGTCGTAAATGGCGGGGAGAAATTTAAACTCATTTTGACGTTACGTCACTCGGCCGAGCAACATAGTCACTCGGTCGAGTCGTAACTACCCCTATATAAGTCGCAGCGGGCTCGGCGCGAATTTCAACGCAGCTAATCCCAATTTCCGCCCGAGCCCCGCGACTGTTCATCTCCCCTCGCCCGCGATCGCACCCCTCCTTCGCCCGAATCACCTCACCGCCGGCCCAATCGCCCGACCACCGCCGGCGATCGTCCGACCGCCGACGCCCCGTCCTCCGGCGACACCCCCCACCGCCGACCGACCTCCGGCGATCCCCTGTTTAGCGCAAAACTCATTTTTCTCCCCATTCTTGACGATCCATACGCCCATTGAGCCCCTAAACCAAATTAATTTGTTTATCTATCTATTATACCCCATCTCCCCCATGTATTTTGAATATTACCCGCTGATATCGTTGTTTGATTTGCAGGCTATCTTGGGGGAGCTTAGGGGGAGCTTCAGGACGCATTTTTAGCTTCGCGGAGGCGGCGCTCTTCGCACGCTCTTGCTGACTTGCTCTCACGGCGTGTTCAGGTACACTCGTTCCTTTTATTGAGCACGCCGCACTATATTTTTATTGGGTGAGCACTCACGACACACATGCCACCCCGTACTAGGCCACGCACGCGGGGAGCCTCTTCCAAGCGGAAGAGGACCGATGACGCCGGTCCCTCTCACGCTAGGGAGGACTCCCCTCCACCTAGCCCACCACAGTCACCACCCCCCCACACAGCCGCTTCCCGCCGATCCCATCCACGCACAGCCCATCCCCGCCGATCCTATCCCACCACCGGCTCCCGTTGTCGGGCCGCTGGGGATCACGTTCAGAGACGACGCACAGCGCGTCCGATTTGAGCGTATCACCCAGCGATCTATAGTGCCCTCTAGGTTCGCACATTTAGCAGACCTTGATCGCCTAGGGTGCTAGAGGGGATGCTCACGTTGTACGACAACGTGGGTTGGCGCGACTTTTTGTCAGTGTCGGCGGACACCTACGTCCGTCCGACACTTAAGGTACTTAGCTCGATAGCCCGGACCCCTGGAGGATGCACATTTCGCCTTATGGATCGAGAGTGCGAGGTCACTCTCGCCATGCTTCGTGCGTCCTTCCAGTGGCCCGATGTCCCCGTCCCCGACCGAGCCTACGCACCCACTCACATCCCACCGCCGTCGTTTGACACTTCCACGTTCTGGACACGTATCACGGGCTCCTACCATGGCTTTGACCCTAGTAGGGCCAAGGCCTCAGCCATCCTACACCCCTGCCTCCGCATAGCCCAGCGCCTCATGGCGACCACTTTCTTGGCGAGGTATGAGCCTGGGATGATGTCTACGCCTGAGCTCTATATGCTCTACGCGATGACTCGCCCCAGAGTTCTCGATAGGGATAGTGATGACCTGGTCCCTGCCGTTGAGATTGATATTGCTAGCTGGTTCTTAGACCGCATCATCATTTCGGTGGGCGCTCGCTCACCTATTTGCTGCGGCGATCTGATTACTCTGCTAGCCCTGATGACCGGCGTGGACCTACCTGCTGACCTTAGACGAGCCCCGAGCCCCACTGCACTCTCGATAGACGTCATGGCCCAGATGAAGATGCTTTGTCCCCACGACCAACGGCACTGGGTGTGGTTGCACGGTCCTTTTAGTGCCGATTACACGATCCTCCCGAGCCTAGCTCGGACACATATAGGACCGGCCCATGAGGATTGGATCCCAGCGATGGATCTCCTCATCCCAGCTGCTTACGTTCTTGAGGCTGAGGGTGCTGAGCAGGCACCCCATGCACCTCCTGCTGATCCCGTGATCCCTCAGCCTGAGCCTGCACTTTCTGCACCTCCCGGCACTTCTGTCCCCACTTCTGCCAGTGTCGGGAGTACCCTTGTTGAGCCATACACCACGTCCGCCACCACCCCCACCACTGATGTGCCTATCTCGGTTGAGCCTATTTCCTCACTTCTTCCCGAACGTCCACCCACTATCCTTGAGAGCGACGAGCCTTCCTTCGCTACCGTCGTGGGGACCCTGTCCGGTTTGATGTCCGCTGGGGTGTCACCTTTTGGTCCTTACACTTCCTCCCCAGTGGTCGACCTTTCTGTCTCCACCGCAGCTGTCCAATCCGAGAGTGTCGTGACGTCTGTCCCTGCTTCTGTGTCACCGACCTCTCTTGCTGCCTCGTTGCTGATTTTATCTTCCACCACTACTGCTGCTGCCTCCTCGTCTCAGCCTGCGTCCCAGCCTCACACTGAGGCTGGGCATCCACTAGTGAGCACAGCACCCTTCCCGCACATACCTGCTGGCCCGATTACTTACACTGCCCGTATCAGACAGCCCCGACCTTCACAGCCTAGACCTGTTCGTCCCTCCGCTCCACCACCCCCTGACGCCCTACTTCAGAGCATTCGTACTCTTGAGGGGGCGGTGAGTGGACTCAGGGGCGAATTTAGGGCTCTCTCTGCCACGGTCAGTACCGTGCAGTCTCGCGTCGCCATGCTTCCCGATATTCAGGCTTGCCTGAATCAAATCCTAGCGCGACTGCCTCCACTACACCCACCCACCCAGCAGACACGTCCACCACCACCCCCACCCCCACCTCCACCTCCGCCACAGGACGGAGATGGTGCAGCACCACCAGCTTAGGCACACCCTTGATGCCATTGATCTTTTTTGTCGTTATGCTGCCCATTCTCTGCTGGTCCTGTCGATAGATTTTTGCCCCCCTCCTCCCCTCACTATTTTGGTCCCTGTTCAGATCACATCTTTCTATATCTTTTTGGGAGAGAGTGAGAGTTATTTTTGGTGACACATTATTTGCATCACTCCCATCTTTGCATGCATCATTCACATCATCATATTTTCTTTTTATTCTTACCTTTTTTTATCATGCATGCATCCTCACCCTCCCCACCCATTACCTGTCTCTCGGTGTGCCACACTTTGCACATTGAGGACACTGTGCACTTTAGCTTGGGGGAGTGAGTTCTCACACTTTTTGCTTTTATCACCTTTATTTTTAGTTTTTTCACGTTTTTTCGCTTTTGCACCCATTTTTCATCACTCTTTCATTTTTTACCATGCATCACGTTTTTTTTCTTTTTTCTTATTTTCTTTGTGTGCTGCATTGTAAATAGTTTTGTTTTCCTTTATCTTTATTTCTTTCATCTTTTGCTAGAGATGATTTTTCTGTGATGACGATGACGTGGTGTTAGTTTTTCTCTATATGCATGCTAATTTTGTCATGTCATAGCTTTTGTTTCTGATATCATATGCTATGTCCTGTTTTGCATTTAGAAATAGTAACCCACTTCTTTTTCCGTATGAAAATGGATGAAATTCTATTATTAGCTGATGTCTGATGATTCATATGTATGCTATCGTAGAAAACACACCAAGATTCACGCATTGATTGCTTATATCTGGAGCACTGCTTTCTTTTCTCATATCACTTCTTATTGCATGATTAGTACGCTTCACTTCAGGTTGATTGAATGTTTGCTAGCATTGATAAATCTGGATTAGTTTACTTTTTGAGATCAAATTGAGTAGATTAGATTACCCTGCTGAAGTTGTCATGCACGTCCTATAGAGTGAACCGAGAGATACATTTATTTCTTTCTCCACATATCTTGAACATTATTTCTCTATTTTAAATTCATTGGTGAATCTCCCCTTAGCAATTCTATTATTGGCATCCTCCCGTTATTATATCACATGCTCCAAATTCCCCAAAACCCAAAGAAAAAATACTCGTATATCCTTCTCTTTGATTTGGGATCATTTGTGTATATATTTATACATAAAAAAAGTCTAGAAAAAAAAGAGAAAAAGAAAAAGAAAAAGATTTGAGAATAAGAAAATAAAAGAGAAAAGAAGTTCGAAAACGATCCCCTCTTCGTTTTCTACTTTGTTTTTCGTTTTTCATTTTCCGCCTTTCCATCGTTTCTATTTTCTTTATCCACCGGGTTCGCTTTTTACTCATCTTCCTCGGGGACGAGTAAGAGGTAAGCTCGGGAGATTTTGATCACTCCATATTTTACACCTTTTTTCTGCATGTTTGCATGCCATTTTGATCGCTCGAATCGCGCTTTTCACGATTTTTCGGCAATATTGCGATGCTTTTCACGATTTCTTGTTTTTGTCGACTTTCAGGAGATTTCGAGCAATTTGGAATGATTCTGAAATGCACCCACTCCGGAGTGTCACCCGTGACTCCTTCGAGGGGAATTTTGCTGTTGGAGAGGAGTGGAAGAAGAAAGAACGTCGTAGGAGCGACGATGGAGCAAAAATACGAAGATTGGGCATTTTCAGCATGCCACTTGGCCGAGTGAAGGAGTCACTCAGCCGACCATCGAAAGCCCGCTCGGCTGACCAGATCTGACACGCAGAAGATAGAGTATCAGCGTGCACTCGGCCGACCGTCACCAGCCCACTCGGCCGAACCACGGAGACTCCACTCGCCTGAGTGGCATCAAGACGACAGCAACGAAAAGTCCAGACTTACTGTAATTTGTCAGTCAACTCCCGAGTTCCGACTCGGCCGAGTGAAGAAGCCCCTCGGCCGAAGCAAAGAAAGTCACTCGGCCGAGTGGCTCCCGAGGAGCCGACCCCCAAAAGTCCGAAGTTACTGGAATTTGTCAGGGTTTGTCACTCAACCGAATGACATTTGTCACTCAGCCGAGTGAGCCGCGCTGCCTGTAGCGTAAACTGCGATTTTGAGGCTGCGCAGGGGCATTTTCGTCACAGTTTTTTGGGCGTTTTGGGGGGTATTTAACCCCAGTTTTTAACCTAGTTTAGGGAGCTTTTTCAGAACTTTTTGCAGCCTTTTTTAGATTACTTTTAGGAGATTAGATTGAGCTTTTAGGGGGGAGAGAAAAGTGTTATTTTGTTGGATGCTATTGATTCTTCATTGGTTTGTCTCTCTCTCTCTATCAAAAACTCCATTTTTATTGATATATTGAATATTGCAATGAATTCTATTGATTTTATTTGTGAATTTCTATTGAATTTCATTATGAATTGTGAGTAGTTTTATCGTCTTAGGGCGTGGGGATGAACCCTACGAACCCTATTTCTAATTTGTGATGAATTGGTGAAATTATTGCTAGAATTGATTAGGGTTAGTTTGGGATTGATTTAATACGAATAGCTAGGGATTCATACCGATTGGGATTTGCAAGAGATTTGATCCCAACTCGATAGGAAGCCCTAGAAATTCGAATTGGGTTACAATTGGATTTCTTCGGAATCGGTTTGCAAGAGATTGGACCGAAACTAGGGTTTTCGATTGCAATTCTATACCAATACCCGTTTGCAAGAGATTGGACGGGTAGGAACTATCCCAACCTAGGTCGTAGCTCGAGTTTGCACGAGAGTGGGCTCGAGATACGATTGAACGATGATGTTGTTCTTCACGCTAGCTTGCCTAGGTTAGGGTTTGCAAGAGATTGGACCCTACCTTAGGTTTGCTATAGACCGGCAATAGCGCGAGAGCGTGAGCTTGGTTCTACATTTAGTTGCAACTAGTTCACCTGAATTTCAAGTCTAGCATTTGTGACACCTACGAATCACAATGACGAGATACGGTTTGTAGCGGGGATTCCCTACCCCCTAGGCGTCTTTATTAATTTGATATTTCTTTTATACAATTGAACGACTGTGACCGCTTTATAGCGAATATTTCTAGACTTTTCATATAGCCAGGTGGATTGAAGAAGACACCGTCATTTGACCTCCTCGTGTTCGATACCCGCTCGCCGCTACACCGTGCGCTTGCGGTAAGACTAGTGAGTCGCGTGCCCCGGTTGCGTGTTCGCACTCCCGGGGCTCCGATCACCTTGGCTGCCGACGATCTTCCCGCCCCGGGGAATAGCGTAGTGGTCGCCTGGGGGGACTCCTTCCACGGGTAGAGGATTCAACCGGTTGCGGGCTACGGTCCTCCCAGTACCACCGCCCTCCGGCCGTCTCCTCCCGGATCTCCCTCCGCTCCTGATTCTCCCTCAGGAGCCTTTTGCGCTCGGCGGTGAGGAAGCGTAGCTGTCGACAAACGGCTTCCTCGTTCAGACGATCGGGGGAGTGGCGCTGACGAGGCGGACTCCCCCCTCCCGGTGGGGATTTGGCCAACGGCGGGCCGCACCCGTACAGGGGCCGTTGGCCCATCGCCGACACCTCCGGGATCTCCCGGTTGTCTTCGTTCTCCCTCCGGAGCCTTTCGCGTTCCGCGATGATGAAGCGGAGCTGGTGTCGGGCGGCTTCTTCGTCCCGGTAGGCCCGCCGGGCGGTTTTG
>JAULAV010003549.1:0-24550 GCA_030789695.1 Scilla litardierei
TTTTGTTTTTATAGTATTTTTTATAACCAATATGATTAGTACATGTTGGAGGATATGTTACATTGTACGATATGGCAGGCCAAGTATTGCAAACACAGGATCAGGGGTTGCTGCATACGATGAGGACCCATATCGATGATGTGCTACATCGTACATGCCATCTTCCAGAAGGTGTAGATACGAGCGAGCTGAGTCGTTTATATTGGATGGGTGAGGCCGGCACTTCTCAGCAGGCATACCAGAGTAGATGACCACTTCTCAGCAGGAGCATACCAGAGCAGATGACGCCGACACTTCTCAGCAGGAGCATACCAGAGCAGATGACGCCGACACCTCTCAGCAGCAGCATACAAGAGCACATGATACCGACACTTGGCAGCTGGACCATCCCGGAGCATATGACGCCAGCACGTGGCAGCAGCCCCCTCACGGAGGTTATGACACCGGCACTTGGCCGCAGCACCCTCACGGAGCATTTGACGCCAGCACTTGGCCGCAGCCCCCTCCCACATCATTTGACGCCGGAGCTTGGCACCAGGCACCTGGATGGGATACTGTATGGGAAGTTCCAGGTGATTGGCAGCAGCAGCCTACCCAGGGTACATAGGATGACGTCAGCACACACAGGTAGATTGGCAGCCTACCCAGGGTGACACGTCACAGCCGCAGCAAACAGAATGGGATGACACATGCATTTCACATCAGCATTGGAAGTGGATGTTGGCCCGTCTCAGCTACCTCAGACACAATGTGATGATGAAGGCGTGTCACAGTTTGTTGGCATGTCTCAGTCACCTCAGACACAATGTGATGATGAAGGCGTGTCACAGGTTGTTGGCATGTCACAAGTTGTTGGCGTGTCTCAGCTCGTTAATCCTAAAAAGGGAACTTCATCAGGTAGGGCATGGTATTCACGTGTATTTAGTCGACGCAAAGGGGGTCGTCGATGATATGTATCTTTGAAATGTGTTATGTATATTTGCTGGATTTGAGACATTTGTTATGTATGGTTTCTCAAATGAATTTGATATATAATATATGTGTTATGTATGGTTTCAAAACAAATCTTTCATACACCCCATATTTATTTAACGAATTCATTCATACACCCCATATTTATTCAACGAATTCATTCATACACCCAATATTCATACATCACATATACATATGAGAAATGTTGTGTTAGGGCTTGATGGAGGTATTCAGTCAGCGGATTGGGCTCCGCTCCAGACGAGAATTTTCTCCTCCCGAACTCACCTACGTGCCCTTTTGCTGCTTCGGTGGTAGTTTGAGCGGCTGGATTTCTCCACAGCTTACAGGAGGAAGACAGCGGCTCAAACGGCCAACGAAGCAACAAAAGAGCATGTAGATGAGATCGGGAGGAGAAAATTCTCAACTGGAGCGGAGTCCAATCCAGTGACAGAATACCTACATCATTCCGTCAACAATCTTTCTCCAAATAGCTTGACCACGTTATCCCCGTCGAGCAAGCGCCATCACAGCAACTGCTTCCGGCCTGCCACAGCAACTGCTTCCGGCCTGCCATCACACTCCGTATCACACTCTATTGAAATTTCTTTGCTGGAAGTTTTAGATTTATAGCCTCCTACACCGCACCCCACAGGTGCGGCCCTGGGCCGCACTTTGAAAGTGCGGCCGAGATCCGCATCTGTGGAGTGCGGCCTAGAAAACGAAAGCCGCTGCTTCGTTGCATGCGGCTTGTTTTTTTTGCGGGGTTTGTTTTTTTACGACGGCGTGCTTTGTTCCGATTCAACTCAGCTTCAATTTGACACCCTTTGCCACACGAGAGCCGATCTGTGCCGATAGAGCAGATCTCCTAATAGGTATACAGAGTTTTTTGTTCATCATTATGTTATGATTTAGGGATTTATAATCGTGTGTGTGCAGGTTGTTGGAAATGGCAAGTGATTCAATTTTTGTCATATGCTATTTTGCCGATGAATTATATATTAATGAAAATCACGAACCACGGTATGTCGGAGGGAAAGTTAAATCGATGAAGCTGATATGTGGTTCGACGTATAACGACCTAGTAGATCGGATATACAATATCACGAAAATCCGTCGGGAGGAATATATGGTGAATCTGGTGTGCAACTGGCCAGTAATGGGAGGAAAGACTACCGCCATGAAAATATCAGATGACGATGATATGGAGAATCTGTTTGATTTATCGCAAGATCACCGTGGAGTTGAAATATATGTGGGTATGGATGCAATATGCACCGTCCAAGAAAATACGACAGGAGAAGGGTGTTCGTAATATCCGCAAGATAATGATAACATGAACACGTAAGTCTAGATTTCAATCAAATTTTGCGAATTGTTATTTGAAATATTTTTTATAAATTAGTAGTACCACCTAAAATTTGAAACCTTTCATATGTCAGTAACAGATTGAATGTTGAATCATTGGGAATTGAAAATCAATACTCAACTTACATGGAAGGCCCTTTTGTACCGGAGTCGATTCCAGATGATCCATACATACCTGAAGATGTGGATGAAGAAATAGATGAGAGTGATGACGAGGAGCATGTCGGGGCCGGAGAGGATAACATGCTTTATACGAAAGATCCAAACGAAGATGATATATCATGGATACAACAATCGGTTGCCGTTAACACAATTGTGGAAGATGAGGAGGCTTTGCCAGATGAAGTTGAAGAGGAAGAATGGCTAAATGCAACAGTTATGAGAAATACACTTGAAAGGAGAATGGAAGAGCCTTCAAAACGTTAGGGGGTGTTCAATGTGGCGATATATATGATACAAAGGCCGACTTGATTAAAGCAATAACGGAGTGGAGCATTAAGCATAATGTTTCATTTAGGCCAATCAAGACAAACAAGACAAGTTATAACGTGATATGCGGCCTAAATGCTGCGATCAATCCGGCTACACAAGATGAGGCTAGTAGGAGTTGTCCGTGGCGTATACATGCAGCAGTGTGGAAGAGTAGCATTAGGAAGTTCAAGCTCTCAATGGTTGTTGAGGAACATACTTGCAATAATCCAACCCTCAATACAGATCACAAAAAAGGCACCGCATCTTTCATTTGTAACATGATTATGCCAATGGTGAAGACAAAGTTAGATTTGACACCGGCAGAAATCCAAGAGGCCATAACCACCATGTTATGGATCCGAATTACATATTTACAAAGCATGAATGGCAAGATCGAAGGCGTTAGAAAGGATTTTTGGAGATTAGGAGGAGTCATATAATCGGCTACCTCGGTATTTAGAGGCCATTTCGAAGACTAATCCAGGTACAGTATACAAGATCATGTATGACACTATCAGTGAAGGAGTGACACAATTTCCAGGGGTCTTCTGGGCATTTGGTCCTTCAATCAAGGGTTTCAAGCATTGTCGGCCGACCCTAAGTATTGATGGTACCCATTTGTGTGGGAAATATGGTAGGTGTTTACATGTGGCCACCGGAGTGGATGGAAATGGTTGGTTGTTTCCTTTGGCATTTGCTGTTGTGTCAGCTAAGAACCAAGAAAATTGGAAGTGGTTTTTCGCATGTATATAGGGATATATACCAAGTGCTCATTGACGAACGATTACCTTCATTTCAGATAGAATGAAAGGAATTCCGCGAGCACTAGAAGATGGATGGCCAGCACATTATCACCATAGGTATTGTCTTTGGCATATTATTGCAAATTACAATGCGAACGGATACCGAACACGTACCTTGGAGGGAAACTTTTGGATGGATGGCATTGCATCAGACTTGCTTACATATAATGCCGATTGTGCCAAAATCAAAGACTAGTCCATTGAAGCAGATAAGTGGATATCTGCAGATTTACATGGGGAAGAAAGCATGTAGACGATGCATGCCGATCGTGGAAAACGCTATTGTATCATGACAACAAATTGTTCTGAGAGCTTTAATAGGGTGCTCAAAGATGCTAGAGCTTTACATATACAAGCGTTGGTTGCAAGAACCTTTTACAGGTTAAATAGATATTTCTTCAGTCGAAGACTAAGTAAGTGGGCAAGGGTGGACGACAGATTTTGTTCCTACAACAATGGACATTATTGGGGAATGGATGGAAGATGCCCGAACATTTATGCTTACACGGTTTAGTGATTGTGAGTGACAGGTGACTAACAACGATTGTCTCAGTTATACTGTTAAGTTGCATGACAAGAAATACATATGTACTTGCAATATTCCTTTGCTTCAACACATCCCATGTGCCCATGTTATCGTCGCAACGTCCAGACAAGAATATGGTGCCAACATAGCATATATGCCATTCTGTTCGCCATGGTATAGGGTTAGCAGATATCGCCTTGTATATGAACCTTTATTTCACCTCATACCCGATGCACGGTATTGGAAGGCTTGGGATGGTCCCAAATTACTTCCACCCGACAAAAGAAGACCTCCAGGTCGGCCTACATCTACACGTATTCAGGGGCAATAGATATTCCCCGTGAAGGAAGCCGACAGAATAGATGTGGCAATTGTCATCAACTCGGGCATTACAAATCACGCTGCCGAAATCCTCCTCTAACACACGCGTATGTTGATTTTGCAATTCATATATTTCTTGTGGATATATATATATGATGTTCTAATTTATGCTTATCTTTTAGGTCTTCATCTCAAGGCTCTTCATCTCTAGGCCGCACGCTGCCGAAATCCTCCTCTAACACACGCGTATGTTGATTTTGCAATTATATATTTCTTGTATATATATATATATGATGTTCTAATTTATGCTTATCTTTTAGGTCTTCATCTCAAGGCCGCGGCGTGTCTTCATCTCTAGGCCGGCGTGTCTTCATCTCAAGGCCGCGGCGCGTCTTCATCTCAATGCCGAGGCAGATCCTGCACATGATGCAATGGTGGATGTTACTCTACTGAGAATGTTGTGTTAGGGCCATGATTGATGTGTTAGGGCCATTTTATGTATGTTTACTATATGTTTTATGTAAGTTTGTTGAATTCGATTTTTCAAAAAAAATTTGGCCTATTTGCAAAAATTGTCCTTTAAAGAATATTGGGCCATCGGGGCATTTGCGGAATATTGGGCCATGTGGCAAACATTGAACTATACAGATACACAATGACACTTTTAGATGGGATGGTCCACTGTAGTAGAGGTCGAGAATACTGGATTTCACCCCACTAGTAAATTTGATCGTCGCCCTGATGGGGTCGGTAAGTACAGAACCATGTGTAGCTTCTGATGGTTTGGGTGCAATTGTAGTTTCTTCCCGCCCTCGGACATGGACTTGTCACAAAAATAGGTGGTTACCAAATATTGCTTTACAATTATCAAATAATGCTTCAACTTCTTATACAGTCTTTTCATTACATGTTATTAAATGTTCTAACTGCTAGCTCATATCGTTTTCTGCACTTACATATCAGAATTACAACTGTCTTTCCTATCATGCGTAATATGCCTCCATGTTAGTATTAATAATTTCCATTTGTAACATGCTTTTATCCTGTAAGTAGACAATTATTACCCTGCTAAATTCCTTTTAATTATTTAAATGCGATTGATGCTTGGAAAGAACCTACATGAGTAACCCTCACTGACAGGCATTGTATTTGTGTTTTAATGCAATGTCCGTTAGGTTTTGAGGGCATTTTTGCAGATCCTAGTTCCAGCGTAGCATGATCCACTAGAGGCAGGACTCTTCCAGGAGGATACTCTTAGGCCGTGCATCCCCATGTAGTTCCATTGTATTAGATTTATGTATTCTGTGTTGTAAGGGCCATAAGGCCTCTCTTCATTTCCTTTATTGTTGTAATCCATTTTTGAGACGGTTGGGATTGTAATAACAATAAATGATTATCTGTGTTGTTTTGAGTATGCATGCAAGAACCTGCGAGATTTCACACAGACGCTTATTGTGTTTAAATCAAGGAGGAAAGAAAAACAAAAGTACCTCATCCTTGCTTGCACATGCGGACCCGCTCGCGTCCTCGCTCCCAAGTATAACGAGATTTCACATTGTGTTTAAATCAAGGAGGAAAGAAAAACAAAAGTACCTCCTCCTTACTTGCACATGCAAACCCGCTCGCGGTCCTCGCTCCCAAGTATGATGGAAAGTGGGGCGTGATACCTCCCGATCGTCAAAGAGATCGATCGGTAGGGCTTGCTCGGTCCTTTTGTACTTGGTGGAGCCGACGTAGCAGCTTTGGGAGAGCTTCTGGCATCCTCGCACATGTCCAACTCCCTGCGAAGTCTGGAACTTCACCATCTGATGCAGCAGCGAGGGGAGAGCTTCAATGGCGGTCATGTATGGCCGCCCAATAATGCCGTTGTACGCCGAATCAACGTCGACGACAACAAACTGCATCATCCGAGTGACGACCTTCGGTTTCTTCCTCAGGGTCACGGGCAAGGTTAACACTCCAACAATGGGCTTCGAATGGCCGGTGAAGTCGACGATTGGACCCGAGGCTTCAGCTCTGCATCCTTCAGCCCCATCTTCTCAATAGTGGACAAGAATAAGATGTCGCACGAGCTCCCGGTGTCGATCAAAGAGTCTGCTTACGATGGCCGGCCCAATGAAAGCCTCGATGACGATGACGTCTTCATGTGGTAGCTCGACCCCCTCCAGGTCGTCGTCAGAGAAGGAGATGGGGGACGGACGCTTTGCCCCTACACCAGTGTCTTCTACCTCCACAACCTGTCGAGCATAGGTCTTCCGAGCCGATGCTGATGTGCCACTCGAGGCCGGTCCGCCGCATATTACACTCACGCGCATGACCGGTTAGGTAATTTGATGGGCAACTTGCTCGGCATTCTGGGCCGGTGTCGGCCAAACAACTCCTGCATGTGCTTCTCCCTCACGTCCCGCCCTTCTTTCACCGACGAATCTTCTGAGATGCCCGTCCTGAATCAATCGCTCAATGTCCCTCTTCAAGGTGTAGCACTCATCAGTATCATGCATATGGTCTCGATGAAATTGACAGTATTTCTGTTGATTTCTCATGGCGGGATTTGTCCTCATCTCCGGGGGTACATCTTTGAAAAGCCCGGCCGCAATAGCGAGGGTGTAAGCCTCATGTAGTGAGCCTCTGGCGCTCTTTCAAGCTTGTTCTTCGGAGCAGTGTTCCTGGGGCCGAGGAACCCCCTCAGCGGGCCAGGGCGGTTCCGCTCCCGAGGGCCTCCTTGGGCTCCCTTGGTCGCCTCCTTGGTCGTGTTCTCGGGGGCGGTCTTGATCGCGTCCTCGGAGGCTGCACTCCTGCCTCAGCCGGTCCTTCGGTCGTGCTTCAATACGGGGTACTTCGGCCGGTACAACCTCCTTCATAGCCCCAAAGCCTCCTCACTAAGCATGAACTTCTCCGCCAGAGAGAAGAGAGCATCGAGGTCGACCGACGGATCGTGGAGCAGAGATTTGAGTAGACTCCGATTGGCCAGCCCCTTCTTAAAGGCCGCCATGACGAGCTCATCTCTGCAGCTCGTCATGCTGAGCCTTTCTTCATTGAAGAACTTTCGGACAGTTTCCCCCTCATTCTGGACTACCGTGAATAGTCTGAGGTTTTCCTCCTTCGCCCGGCCAAGAACTATTGACAGAACTTGCAGGAAAGATCACCGAACGAGTCGACGGATCGATCGGGCAAGCCGTTGTACCACTCCACAGCCGACTTCTTCAATGTTGTCTGGAAAGCTCGGTAAAAGAGCGTGTCATCCGCTCCTTGAATCTACACCGGTACCGCTGCATATGCTTTAGGGGATCGCCCGAACCATCATACAGTTCGAACTGACGGAGTTTGAACTTATGAGGTACCGGGGTTGAGATCACCCTCTTGCTCAGCAGGTTGGCCTCTTCGGGGTAGGGAGGAGGCAAAGGCGACCTCCGTGGGACGTTCTGGCTGCCCCCGCCACTAATTGGAACCACCAGAGGTCATACTCGACGCTCAGGGGTGTCCCTCTCTCGCTCTTTGGGGGTCATACTCTGGTCGCGGCTCCGTCGTTGCCGATCATTACACCTAGGAGAATAGCGTCCTGACCTACGGGGGCTTCTGCTCTGATGCAGGCGCTCTTCTTGTCTCGGGCTCCGTGGCCTCCTGTGCCAATGACTTTCAGCAGTGAGATTCGGCCTAAGGGAATTTCGTACTCCCTGGGCCGCCTCATGGGGACTCCTCGGCCTCGTGGCGATGATCAGCTGCCGTTGTCGAACGGCCGCTTCCTCGTCGAGCTACCTTTGTCGAGCAGCCGCTTCCTCTTCGAACTGGGGGAGGAGGTCCCGACTCACATTCGGGGGCCTAGGGGGGCCTTCGAGCGGGGGAGCCCCACGGGTCTGGCGGCGACCCAGTTTTCCATCAGCTTGGTAAAGGCCACGAAGTTCGCTTGGACGTTGCAGGCCGTGGCCTGAATGCCAGCCGCTGACCCTTAAAGGCGGCGGGGACTCCTCGGCCTCGTGGCGATGATCAGCCGCCGTTGTCGAACGGCCGCTTCCTCGTCGAGCTACCTTTGTCGAGCAGCAGCTTCCTCTTCGAACTGGGGGAGGAGGTCCCGATGCACATTCGGGGGCCTAGGGGGGGCCTTCGAGCAGAGGGGGCCCCACGGGTCTTGCGGCGACCCAGTTTTCCATCAGCTTGGTGAAGGCCACGAAGTTCGCTTGGACGTTGCAGGCCGTGGCCTGAATGCCAGCCGCTGACCCTTCAAGGTGGCGGTTGCCAGCCGCTACCTTTGTGACCCTTAAAGGATCCCGACTCACATTCGGGGACTCCTCGGCCTCGTGGTTGATGATCAGCCGCCGTTGTCGAACGAACCGCTTCCTCGTCGAGCTACCTTTGTCGAGCAGCAGCTTCCTCTTCGAACTGGGGGAGGAGGTCCCGACTCACATTCGGGGGCCTAGGGGGGGCCTTCGAGCGGAGGGGGCCCCACGGGTCTTGCGGCGACCCAGTTTTCCATCAGCTTGGTGAAGGCCACGAAGTTCGCTTGGACGTTGCAGGCCGTGGCCTGAATGCCAGCCGCTGACCCTTCAAGGCGGCCTCAGGGGGTCATTGATTAGTGTCTCCCAGGAGAACGAGGCTACTTGGCCAAGGGTGGCCTCAGGGTATCATTGATCCAGTGGGGGAGTCCTCCCAGGAGAACGAGGCTACTCGGCCAAGGGCAGCCTCAGGGTGTCATTGATTAGTGCCTCGAGTCGTTCCAGCTTTCTTGGAGGTGGCAGTGGGGTGACGTCAGGCGACTTGCTATGACGGGAATTGCGGTGAGTATGTGCGGAGCTTGACATGTGCGTAACCCTTCATTCCCACAGACGGCGCCAATTGTTGCAGGTTAATCCGCCTATCAATGAAATTTATATAATGAGAAATCAAGGGTACGGTGATTACAGGTTAATTGGGTTTAGTAGAGGCTAAAACGCCTTGGAACTCGATCTGTAGACAAAAGATCCAAGGTCGCTCGAAGGTCACCGACCGCTTGGGAGGGCCGAGCTTCCTGCACAACGAGCAGCTTGTCAAAAAGGCTGGCTGTCACCTCTCCGATGGTAAAGTCAGTAGGTGACTTTTTAGAAGAAGGCTGGACACGCTGGCCGATCTTAGTGTATAGCGACCTAACGTGGCGAGCTTATGTGGAAGATATCCGACCTTGTATATGAATGAGAGTTAAGATTTCTACCAACCAACCCCCGCATTGATGGCTGGAAGGGGGTATTTATAGTGGAAAGAGTCGGTTGATTGCCGTCCAATCAGCTGTCGCTTCTGCTTAGCTGGAGCCCAGCTGGCGCTTAGCTAGCGTATTAATGGGGATGCGACGGGTCGGTGAGAATGTCTCTGACATTCTCTCACCGCCTTAATCGGGCATTAATGGGGATGCGATGGGCGGCCGTCAGTTCTCGTCTTTAACCTTCGACATTAATTGGAGACGTAGGTGGCCCTACGTCATTCGGTCAGAGATATTTATGGGCTGCCAGGTCGCCGAAGGTCGCCCTTGGAGAGAGTCGAGCTTGGCATCCGAGCTCGACGTCCCTAGCTTCCTCCGGCCGACCTTGTTTCGGTCGGCAGAGCGAGCTTCGCCGTTGTGGACGATCTCCACGCTTGGCTGGCGAGCTTCCCGCTTGACTAGTTGGGCGATCCTCTCTCTCGATTTGGCGGACAAGCTTTCCGCTCGGCTGGGCGAGCTTCTTGCTAGCGGGGCGAGCTTCTCATTTGGGCTCGGTGAGAATGTCTCTGACATTCTCGCACCGCCTTAATCGGGCATTAATGGGGATGCGATGGGCGGCCGTCAGTTTCCGTCTTTAACCTTCGACATTAATTGGAGACGTAGGTGGCCATACGTCATTCGGTCAGAGATATTTATGGGCTGCCAGGTCGCCGAAGGTTTCCCTTGGAGAGAGTCGAGCTTGGCATCCGAGCTCGACGTCCCCAGCTTCCTCCGGCCGACCTTGTTTCGGTCGGCAGAGCGAGCTTCGCCATTGTGGACAATCTCCACGCTTGGCTTCCCGTGCTTGGCTGGCGAGCTTCCTGCTTGACTAGTTGGGCGAGCCTATCTCTCGATTTGGCGGACGAGCTTTCCGCTCGGCTGGGCGAGCTTCTTGCTAGCGGGGCGAGCTTCTCATTTGGGCTCGCTCTTGTTTCGGCTGGCCGGTGAGCTATTCGCTTGGGCTTCAATTATTTGGGCCTTCATTTTCTGGGCCGGCCATATAAAAGGCATTCTGAAAAATAAAAACAATAAGACACTAGTTTTCAGTTAAAACTATAATGCGTACTTGTAGATCTTCAACACTTGCAGTATGCCCGACAAAAGGGTTTTTATCAGCATTCCACGTTTCAGAGGAAGGTTCACATAGATGAATAGAATTTTTGCAATCACCTAGAACACAAATTCAAGTATGATTGATACAATGAATGCTATTTTTCATGAAGCAATCACAGCAAAGGAATATATTGAACTACTGCTCATTGCTAAACATACCAGAAACCAGCCTTCCTGGAACAACTGGACTGCAATCAATTAATTGCATAGCCTTCAGCCTTGTGCGCACTAAATTTCATTATTGGAGCTTGATGATGTACGCCGTTACCTCCCCTGCTAGTATCAGCAGTTCCAGATTCTGCTAAAGCATTTAGAAGCGAGCTGAAATTCGATATCTGTTCAAATGAATCACTGAGTCAGAAATGTAAATCAGTTTATTGACTATTGCATTCTTGTGTATCGATATTGATGAGTTGATTGTCAGCTGCAGTGAAACAGAATTTTCTTCAGAAAGAATAATTTCTGGTGACTAATTTTTTCATGGTGCTTTGGCACGCATGGCCAGCATAATGACTTATTGAATTGCATGGAAAATGATAAATTGTTATGCAGATTAAATCTATAGAAAGATGAACATTAGTTGAGAACGATGTAGCCCATATCTCTAAATGTGTGGCTTAAAAATTCAAGTATACAAAGTCATTTTCATAACAGATGCAAAAAAACATTGCACATGTAATGATGCTAATTTCAAACTAGAATGAGTTACAACCTGAACGCTTACTAAGAAGTCAAGTATATGAAAATATTTTCATAACAGAAGATGCAACAAAATATTGCACATATAATTACACTAGGTTCCAAGCCAGAATGAGTTACAACCTGAACGTGACCAGCATCACCCCATGTAGCACATATATGAGGCTTTTGGGTCATGGAGCATATTCGATTTATGCATCTTTGATGTGCCACTTTATGCAACTGCAATCATCAAGATTACAGACATGAGATTGCTGCAACTGATAGAAATAACCATCAAAAGCCGAAGCTTAAGAAGAGACGGCTTATGTACCTGTAATATAGGTGGTGCAGACACATCGGCATCTTCCTCATCTTCATCGCTACTGCTGTCACTATCCATGTCGCTATCATTATCAACAGATGAAGGCAATACCTCGCACTTTTTCCCAGATATATTTGAGAGCTAGAGAATTCCAATATGGTTCCACGATGCCTGTTCACCTACAGAAAATCAAACATATCAGTGTAACATGGAAAATGAGGCTTTAGAAGAAGGAAGCTGCCAGAGCTGGTGTTAAAAAGAAGCTCACTAGAGAAAACAATGATTATAAAAAGTGTATGGCGTTTCCCTGGGATGATAGATACCTTTCATGAGAACAAAGAACCAAATGAAATGGAAAAAGAAGAAAAACAATTGTATTTAAGGCAAGACAGCCAATTGAACTTCAACTAAAACCAATACGAACAGATAAAATTATATTAGGAGTAAATTTGACTACATTAGGCAAAGAAACGGTACACGTTAATTAATTAATTTATTCGAAGTTAAATGCTAACAAGTCACAAATCAAGGAAGAAGGATTAATCGCATGAATTCATAAGTATGAAAAAAACAATAATACTCATGAAAATCAGCAATGACTTTTGCAATTCTCTTTTTCAATTGGGTTTTTTCAACTTAAGAGTAAGGAATATCCAAACATAAAAGATCCAAAACGCATGGAAATAGGCTGGGCCATTATGAAGAGAATTCTATTTTTCTACCAAATTGTGCTGCAAGCAAACAATTGGTGGATTCAACAGTAAAGGATTCTGTTAGCATGCCTTCAGCAAGGAAGAAAATATCGATGATGAGGAATTTCAGAACAATGAATTCGAGAGTGTGGAATATTGATGCTAGGCATTATTTGGGTAACAGGTGGTAATTAAATTACATTATGATGAGCTTTATGGGGTGAGTGCGAAAAGGAAACATGTAAAGTTCAGGCAACTTACAAAGTAGAAGAGGAAAAGACACATTCATTAACTATGTTCTAAACACCATCTAAATAAGTTCTAACCACAATTCAGTTGCATAACCTGCACTTTTATCATTCGTATCTATATTACAATTGAGAGCTGTTTTTGAACTTTGTCCTATGTGGCAATGTCACATCAAGTTTTGGGGGGGAAAATTTTTTGGGTTGGTGGAAAATTTGTTGGGAGAATACAAAAGCTTTTCTTTTTTGAAATTGACACCATCAGCATTTAATACTCTTCATTCAAAAATGACCAAAAAAATGAGACCCAAAACACACACAAAATGAAACCCAAAAAATATGCAACTTAAATTACAAGTATGCAAAAGAGAACTTTATATCGGCTGAGCTTATTTCGGCTGACCCCAAAAAAATTGAAACCCAAAACAAATACAGGGAATGTGCGTTCAAATAGGCGGGCTGAGTTTTTTGGGCGTCAAACAAAGGTCTAACCAACCTATCCGCGCCGAAGGCGCCCGCGCCGAAGGCGCCCCGCGCCGAAGGCGCCCCGCGCCGAAGGCGCCCCGCGCCGAAGGCGCCCGCGCCGAAGGCGCCCGCGCCGAAGGCGCCCGCGCCGAAGGCGCCCGCGCCGAAGGCGCCCGCGCCGAAGGCGCCCGCGCCGAAGGCGCCCGCGCCGAAGGCGCCCGCGCCGAAGGCGCCCGCGCCGAAGGCGCCCGCGCCGAAGGCGCCCGCTAAATTTTTATACGCTAATTTGTTGTTCTGCGCCGAAGGAGCACCGAATTTATTGTTTCTTGCCGAAGGCGGTCGTGCCTCTAAATTTTTTTACGCTAATTTGTTGTTCTTTTAAATTTTGGATGTAGAAATATTTTTGGGGGACAAAGTTTTCGCGGAAAAAAATCTTAAATGCACCGTGCCCACGGGCACGGGTTATGACTAGTTATTTAATAAGACATGGTCCACCTAATCACAAAACCATTGACCAATTCCCCCCCCCCCCCCCAAACAAAAAAAAAACACAAACACACACAAAAACAAACTGAAAAAAAAATAGAAGGAAAAACAGCAGAAGAATGAAATAAAAGTTTCACTTCATTGAGCATATGACCATCCTTTAACTATGTTTCAGACATCATCAAAACTAAAAAATCATACCCACAACTTTCGGCTTCACTTTAACAACTAGTCCAGCTTTTAACAAAAAACAAAGACTCAAAAAGGGGGAAAGCGAGAGAAAGACATGTTAATGACATAGGTGAAATGCATTTGACTATTCCCTAAAAATTCAACTAACTATCCACCAATTAAGTCTGTTGAGTATTTTTTTAAAGGTGAGTCTGCATGCAATTTTCTTAAAGAAGACGAGGAAGACAAACTATTGCAAAGAAGATAAACATTTACTAATGCAAATGTTAATAATTGAGTATTTCCTTTTGGAAAAATGAATGTTTTTGCAAATTTCTTCTGCTTAGGGACACAATGGAGACTATGTATGCAAGTATGTGTTTGAAAGCTAACACATATTAGTATGTGAATGGTTTTATAAACTGACATATAGATTTACCTACTTCAGTGCTTGTATACGCATATGAAGGAAAAAAATATACCATATAAGCAAAGACAGAAATTAATTTGTTTGTCTTTTAACAAACTAAGTCATACGATATACACCAAGCTTCATTTATTACAGGTAATTTAAATTCCAGTTACAAGGACTTGCACATGTGAGACTTATTGAAGGGTGTATGTATCAGAATGCATTTGACATATAAATGTATTAAGTAGTGTAAAATTCTAATATTTTGGAAAAGAAATGAGTGCATGTTGCAAGCAAACAATTGTGCAACCACAGGTTGTTGCCTTGGATATATCGGTTTAGAGCTCCTTAATCAAGTTATTCCCGCACAAATATAGCCCATGCAGAATGCATTTGACATAAAAATGTATTAAGTAGTGTAAAATTCTAATATTTTGGAAAAGAAATGAGTGCATGTTGCAAACAATTGTGCAACCACAGAATGTTGTTGCCTTGGATATATACTTCCAAAAAATATCGGTTTAGAGCTCCTCATAATCAAGTTATTCCCGTCTATTAAATGTTGGTTATCACAAATATAGCCCATGATATACAAACTCAACTATGTGTAATTGTCTAACATGCATACTTAGATATAAATCCTTGTCTAATGTTGATACAAATTAGTCATCATGAAGAAGTGTCATTCTTTACTCAAGGGTCTTCGATGTAAGCGGTTATGCAAACAAGCTTTACAATTCATCAACCAGGGTAGCTAAATAGGCCAGGCCTAGTGCATGCCAGCCTGACACCCCAATAAGAAGGTGGCAGTTATATCAGACAACCAATCAAAATGGACAGGACCAAGCTATAGAGGTTAATCAAAATGGTGCAAGAGTCCTTATGGTCACTGATGATCCGGCAAGAACATCAGTAGGCAAAAGCCGTAATGGAGATGGATTATTACAAAGTTAATGTGGCCTCAAGATTGAGCGGATCATTGGTTGTCCACACTCGACACGTTCATGCCCAATAAACATACCATATCAGATTGGTTGCGGACCGTGTGTGACAAAGAAACAAAGCCAATGATCATTATATATCCTTGTTATGTTCAAAGTGAATACGATTGCAGTTCTCAAAATGCAGGTGGAAAGTAGATGAATGCAAATGATTTATCAGATGATTTGCGTGACTGGGGCTCAAGTAATTCAACTATCTGGTTGGATGTTAGGTGTTTTCACAGCAATGTGAGTGCAGGACTTGGTGGAAAAGGTTCACCTTCTACAATTTAAAATAACCAAGTATTTGTGGGTGTCATATTGGAGGGCGGTGCAAATCCTCATTGTTCCAAGTTGGACAGAAATTGACAAAAATTAATGGAAGCTTTACGCTCATTGCACAAGCAGACTTCTAAATGCATCCGTCAGGTTATTAATGAAATTAAAGTGAATTCTGAAAAAAAAATCGCATGAATTTTCTAACCATGGAGGTGTCATGTATTTTTGAAAAATAGCTCTCCATGGCCTTTGCCTCAGAGTATAAAAATATACATGGTGCAAACTGCATGTGTGTAGGATGCATAAGAGACAACACTATGGAATGCTAGATAGGCTAAATGAGCATAGCTTCCAACTGTATGCATTCATTCAACCACAACTAGGATTAAAACTTTTCCAATTCAAATCATCTAATATTAAACAACAAGCCCAAGCATTCCATAGTTTTGTCCCTTATGCATTTAGAAGGACAATTTTTGCATTTAGTCCAATTTTTAAAACAGTTTAACAAAAGCGACCAACTTCAAAACATTTTACCAAAACCGACCAAGTTTTGGTCGCGCGCCTGTTGGGAGCATTTTGAGCTTTGGACGCGTTTTGAAACCGCGTCCAAATTGAAATTTGGACGCGGTTTCAAACCGCGTCCAGTGCCCAAGATAACGGCAGCCGCCAGCTGCTGCCCTGGAGCATCTTACTTTCCTTTGTTTCTTCCTCGGACAGAAGCGATTTTTACTCCTTGGGCGAAGTAAAATTCTAACCATCTCACGGAGGTTTTGGCGATTTGGTGCGTCTCCTAGGTGATTTTGAGGTGAGAAATCTACTTCATAATAAGATATATGTTCTTGAAATAATTCAAATTTTGATGGTTTTAGAGAAATTAATGAATGTCAATTATGTGTAGGGTTAAAATAATGGCAAGTGATAGGATGTTTGTTACATGCTATTTTGATGGAGATTTAATGATTGATGAAAATCATGAACCGAAGTATGTTGGGGGTGCTGTGAGACCAATTATTGTGAGAAGACCGTCAACATATTCTGAGCTAGTAGATCGGATATACATAGGCACACGGATAAACCGGCAGGAGTTTGCATTGAATCTGGTGTGCAAATGGCCAATAACTGATCAAAGGTTTATAGAGGTTAAGATATCAGATGACGGGGACATGGAGATTCTATTTAGCTTGGGTGAAGTTCAACGATCAGTTGAAATATATGTGGAAAAAGAAGCAATAATCAACACCAGAGTGAGCGAACCACATGGCACATTTACTCGTATGCTGGATATTGGTAATGATTCGGCTGACTTTATGCCTATAGAGAATATGGCGGGAGAAGGATGTTCGTATAACCAACAAGAGGATACGTAAGTATAGAAAGTTTTGAAGTACTAAATACGTTTATGTTATATTTGTATGAAGTAAATTCCATATGCTAAACATTTCAATTATTCATATGACATTTGCAGTTGGAATGTTGCGGGACAAGGAGATGATGCAAATGCAACTTACTTCACTTATATTCAAGGTCCATCTGTACCAGAGACGATGCCCACGCAAGCAAATGTGATTCCTGAAGATATTGACAGACCCACATATATTGGAGCATCGACGTCTATAGCGAGATAGGTGGATGACGAAAGTGATGGCACGGATAATGATGAACATCCTAATGTGAGGGAGGATAGCATGCAGGTTGCTGCCGATCTAAATGCAGATGATACAGAATGGATACATCAATCGGTTGCAGACAATACAAATGTGCAGTTTGAAGAGCCGTTGCCAGATGGAGAGAATGAGGAACAATGGGTAAACACTACAATTATGAGGAATACCCAAGAAAGGAATCTGATAGAGCCTAGGCTTCCCAGCAGTTCCGGAGTTTTCAACGTCGGTGATATGTATGATACAAAGATCGACTTGATAAAAGCAATAACGGAATGGAGTATCGAGCACAATGTCTCATTTAGACCAATGAATACAAACATAACTTGCTATTCCGTGATATGTGGCTTGAATCATGAAGTGAATCCGCATACTCAAGATGAGGGGAGTAGGAATTGTCCTTGGAGGATTTATGCAGCGTTGGGAAAAAGAACAGCTGGGAGGTTCAAGATAATAAAAGTAGGTGATGAACACACCTGCAACAATCCCACTCTAAATACTGATCATAGTCAAGCCACATCATCTTTCATAAGTTACAAAATTATGCCCCAGGTGAAGACCAAGCTTGATATGACACCTGCAGAAATACAAGATGCCATTCATGCCATGTTACACATCAGAATATCATATCACAAAGCATGGATGGCTAGATCGAAAGCTTTAGCGAGGATATTTGGGGATTGGGAGGAGTCATACAAGAGGCTCCCACAGTACTTAGAAGCCATCAAGGAAAGCAATCCTGGAACAGTGTATAAAATTACATATGAAACTATCGGGCCAAGAGTGGCACAGTTTACAGGAGTGTTTTGGTCTTTTGGACCATCAATTGAAGGGTTCAAACACTGCAGGCCGGTCCTAAGTATTGATGGCACACATTTGTATGGGAAATATGCAGGGTGCTTACTGGTGGCTACAGGCGTGGATGCAAATGGGGGCCTATTTCCGTTAGCATTTGCAGTAGTATCAGCTGAAAATGTAGAAAATTGGAAGTGGTTTTTCTGCTGCATCTATGAGTTGATACCGAGTGCCCGTAGAAACCGAACGATTACCTTCATTTCCGATAGAATGAAAGGTATTCCGAGAGCACTACGAGAGGGATGGCCAGGTTCTAGACACCATAGGTATTGTTTGCGCCATATTATTGCAAATTACACGGCGAAAGGGTTCCGAACAGCTACATTGGAAAATAACTTATGGGAAGCTGGCAATGCATCAGACTTGTTGACATATAATTTTTTTCGTGAAAAGATTAGAAAAGAGTCTATTGCAGCTGATGATTGGATTAATACAAACTTGGGGGCAGACACAAAGAGGTGGGCGAAACACGAAGATGGCGGTAGACGCTATTGTATAATGACAACCAATTGTTCGGAGAGCTTCAATGGGGTTCTTAAAGGAGCTAGAGCGCTTCCGATACAATCGTTGATTGCAAGAACCTTTTATAGGTTAAACAAGTATTTCTATCATCGGCGGCTTGATGGACTCCGTTGGACGACCACTTTCACCCCAAAAACTGAGAACATTATTGGTGCACGTGTGCAAGCAGCCCGGTGTTGCTACATCACAAGATTTGGTGACTTTGAGTGGCAGGTGATGGATACAGATGCACAAGCATATACCGTGACGATAGAAGGTGACCGTTGCACATGTACGTGCAACATTCCTATGCTTCAGCATATGCCATGTGTCCATGTGATCGCCGCAACGTCAAGACAGCAATATGGTGCAAACATATCATATTTGGCCATTTTGTTCACCATGGTATAGTGTGAGTAAATATCAACTGTCATATATCCCAGAATTTCACCACATACCTGATGAAAGGTACTGGAAGGAGTTGGATGGTCCCAGTTTACTTCCTCCAGAAAAAAGAAGACAACCCGGTCGGCCAAGATCGACACGGATTCGAGGAGAAATGGATCGTCCACGTGAAGGAAACAGTCAGAATAGATGCACCAATTGTCATCAGCTTGGTCATAAGAAATCACGTTGCCAAAATCCTCTACGCACAGCATCGTATGTTCTTTTTCACATTTCATGTTTAGTCTTTATGAAAATACTTGTGTACTAACTTCAACCAATGTTGTAGGGCGCCATCGCATCGAGGAGGCGGTTCACGTGCCTGAAGTAATATAATGCATCCGACTGAAGAAATTCCATGTCGCATATTATTTGAAATCTATGTATCGTATATTTGATATATGTGAATGGGAGTGTATAAGATATATGTAATGGATCCGACGTGATATATGTGATGGATATGCGATATATGTAAAATCTTATATACTTTTGGAATGAAATCGGATATATGTGATATATGTATCTTATTTACTTTTCGAATGAAATGCAACTTTCTTGATGTGTGTGTGCTATATGCGATAATGTGATGGATATGTGATATGTGATGGATGTGTGAATGGGATGAGATGTGGGAATGTGAAAGGAGCTGGAAGAGTAGTTTGGGGGTGGCAGCAGCTGCTGCTGCTGCTGATTGCACAATTTCAGTGCAATCAGCAAGCTGCAGAGCAGCAACCCAGGTAAGGGCATTTTTGGCCGCGGTTTCAAACCGCGGCCAAAAATGCGGCCAGTTTCAGTGCATTTTGGCCGCGGTTTCAAACCGCGGCCAAAATGCACTGAACCTGGATGCATTTTTGGCCGCGGTTTGAAACCGCGGCCAATAAAGCCCTTACCTGGATCCTGCTCTGCAGCTTGCTGATTGCACTGAAATTGTGCAATCAGCAGCAGCTGCTGCTGCTGCCACCCCCAAACTACTCTTCCAGCTCCTTTCACATTCCCACATCTCATCCCATTCACACATCCATCACATATCGCATATCCATCACATTATCGCATTTCCCATGACATATATCACACACCTATCGCATATACCACATATATCCAACTCATATCTCATTCCACGCAGCTCAAACATATAAAACCCACATAAATGCCATATTTCAACACATTGAAGATAAAATTTCAGATTTCATTCCAAAATTAAATAACATTTCGAAAAATTTAAACACAATGAAAATAGCTTTATTACATTCATTGCCGCCTATGTAAAAACCTGCTCATAAGAGACCGCTCACGCCTGTATGTGAGAAACTGACCTCGCTGAGTTGATGTGTCCCCTTCCATAACTGGTTGGGTGTGTTGTGTCAGGGAAGTGTCAGCTTCATGCACGTGAGTCTGATGTAGATCGTCTGCCAGAGTCTGATGTGGCTCGTCTCTCATAGTCTGCAGTGGCTCGTCTGCCAGAGTCTGATGTGGCTCGTCTCTCATAGTCTGCAGTGGCTCGTCTGCCAGATACTGCTGACATGGGTCAGCTTCAGGGACAACGGTATATGGCGTAATAGGCTGAGACGTGCTGGCTTCATACCCAGTATATGACTGATAATGCTGAGATGGGTCGCCTTCATACCCGGGATATGCCTGATACTGCTGATACATACCGACATCATAACCGGTATATGGCTGCAGCTGCTGAGAAGTGCCGGCCTCATCACTGGTAAATGGCTGATACTGCTGAAAGGTGCCTCCTTCATCCCCAGCTGGCTGATACTGCTGAGAGATGCCTCCTTCATCCCCGGCTGGCTGATACTGCTGAGATGTGCCTGCTTCATCCCCGGCAGGCTCTTGCCGTCCTGCACCCTCACTTTTATGTCGTGTACCGCGGAGCACCTGTCCGATCTTATCCCTAATTTGAAGGATCTGCTCTGGGTCACGTGCTTCGTAAGCACGTGTACACATATCCTCTAACATTCTGAGTGCGTCGGTCTGCAAAACAAATGGATAAAATATATATTAGAAACCTATGTATAAAATAAACAAACAAACATTTTAATGCTAAACTACTATTTACCATTTCCCGCTCGATTGGACCACGAGGCATGTAACCATACGGGGGTTCTTGCCTACTATATATCCACCTCCGTGTGATCCTCCAATACCACTCCATATATACATCTAAACTGACAGCATCCCCCTGCTCAACAATATGTGCAGCCCTGTCGTACCACTTCATGAGGGGCTCCACAGTGGCTTCATTCCATGCTCTAGGGTTCATGCCGGTCTTCACCGGCATGATTGGAACCGCTTCTGGAATATGCTGCGGTATACCAAATTGGCGCATAACACGATCTGGGACATGCATCACCAATACATCAAAGCAAACTAGCGGTACACGTGCACGCCAGCTCTGATTTTCTAAAACACATAAATCAGGAAGATTCTGATATCTCTGAAGATATGGCTCCCAGATCACCTAAAGGAAATGAAAATTATGAATAACTCATCAGAATTCGTAATATTAATCCATCGTTCATCACATCAATGTATAAAATTTACAACTTCTTACCTGCGTCGGCTCTAACATGTCAAGCTCGTTTCTATAAAAATCCAGTTGCCGCTGAGGGTTTTCTCTGAATGATAATGGCACATTCCACCTGCACCCTAAAGGGAGGGTGCCATCCAATATGTCTTGGGAGCAAGTCGGCCTGCCTATATGCAATCTCTCCCATGACCATACCTGTGAATATGAATTTGTCAGTGACTGTTACTATATATAAAAAATATTACAATGAACTTAAGTTTCAAATTGTATACCTGCAACAAGGTGGAGCATGCGTATAACCCCGTTGTTTCCCTTCTTGCCACCTTACTTAGCTCTGCGTACAGGTGAGCAAGCACATCACTACCCCAGGAATAATCTCCAATGGCCTCTATATGCTCCATCTTTGTCAACCACCTGAGATGCACCGACCCTTTACTTGGATCTGGCACCAATAATGTGCCTATCATATGCAAAATATATGCCCGAGTATATTGCCGAATCTCCTCAGGGGTGGCTTCTGCAGGCAACTCCATAAACGTCTCTCGCAACCAGCTCAGTTTTACCTTAGCTCCTTGGTTTTTTGTGGATGCCTGTCCAAGGAGTCGCTCCATCAATTCTGCCCAATTGGGACGGGTTGGCATTCTCCATATAGGAATGCCCTCAACAGGAAGGCCCGTGATGACTGACACGTCCTGCAATGTTATCGTTATCTCACCTTGACGGAGATGGAATGTATTGGTCTCGGGCCTCCATCTATCCACCAATGCAGAAAGTAACGCCCAATCCAACCGTATCCACTTCAACCTCGCACATACATCAAGCTTGGCAATTTCCATATAGTGTGCTGCACGCTCATCTAAAACCCATGCGGTATGTTTCCTCGTGTGGTCCACTACCAATATAATATCCGCCTGCAACCAAAAAATATGAAATGTTACTATACTTCATGCAAGATTACGAAGAAAGATACATTTCGTAAAATATTAATTCACTAGTTTTGTTCATACCTGCCCAGGCTGTATATGTGCTGAACGATGTCGTTCCTGGTCATTCAAGACCGAATCTGAAACGGGTCCCGGGTCCATATCTGCTAGAAAAAATATATAAGATGAAAAAAATTGATATATGAAAAAGAAAAAAATTGGATGTTGATGTTTAATGATGAATGTTACAATCAACTAACATTAATTGGTGTTTCATCTAAAATTTATTTCAATTTATACACGGCATTTGGTAGAAATTTTTTTTAGCATATAATGGATTGGTGTTTCATCTAAAATTTTGTATTGGTGTTTCATCACTAAATACATGGCATTCCACAAAATTTTGTATGCTAAAATTTTGATTATGAAACACCAATACTCCTATAATGGTGTTTCATCTAAAATTTTAGCTTACAATTTTAGCATACAAAATAAAATTTTAGCATTTCATGTATACATCAATACTCCTAAGGCTCACTAAATTTTAGATCAGAGCCAAGAAAAAATTTCATCAACACTTAAACCCATTGACATTTGGTAGAAAACAAGAGCATCATGAAAAAAAATTACAAGAAACATACCTAATGAAGGTTTTCACTCCTTGATGAAATTATTACTTTAGAGAGCTAGCTTTAAATCCCAGAAAGTAGAAGGAAAATATGGCGGTTTTAGGGTTTTTGGCGAGGAAGGAAGAAACAAAGAAAGAAAGAAAGAAGAATGAGAGGAAACGGCGCTGGGCTGCTGTCGAAGAGGGGTCTCAATTTGGACGTGGTTTGAAACCGCGTCCAAATTGCATTTTGGACGCTGAAACCGCGTCCAATCAAAACCGCGGCTCAAAAGCTAGCGTGACGCGGTTTCAAACCACGTCCAAATTGAGACCCCCTCTTCGACAGCAGCCCAGCGACGTTTCCTCTCATTCTTCTTTCTTTCTTTCTTTGTTTCTTCCTTCCTCGCCAAAAACCCTAAAACCGCCATATTTTCCTTCTACTTTCTGGGATTTAAAGCTAGCTCTCTAAAGTAATAATTTCATCAAGGAGTGAAAACCTTCATTAGGTATGTTTCTTGTAATTTTTTTTCATAATGCTCTTGTTTTCTACCAAATGTCAATGGGTTTAAGTGTTGATGAAATTTTTTCTTGGCTCTGATCTAAAATTTAGTGAGCCTTAGGAGTATTGATGTATACATGAAATGCTAAAATTTTATTTTGTATGCTAAAATTGTAAGCTAAAATTTTAGATGAAACACCATTATAGGAGTATTGGTGTTTCATAATCAAAATTTTAGCATACAAAATTTTGTGGAATGCCATGTATTTAGTGATGAAACACCAATACAAAATTTTAGATGAAACACCAATCCATTATATGCTAAAAAAATTTCTACCAAATGCCGTGTATAAATTGAAATAAATTTTAGATGAAACACCAATTAATGTTAGTTGATTGTAACATTCATCATTAAACATCAACATCCAATTTTTTTCTTTTTCATATATCAATTTTTTTCATCTTATATATTTTTTTCTAGCAGATATGGACCCGGGACCCGTTTCAGATTCGGTCTTGAATGACCAGGAACGACATCGTTCAGCACATATACAGCCTGGGCAGGTATGAACAAAACTAGTGAATTAATATTTTACGAAATGTATCTTTCTTCGTAATCTTGCATGAAGTATAGTAACATTTCATATTTTTTGGTTGCAGGCGGATATTATATTGGTAGTGGACCACACGAGGAAACATACCGCATGGGTTTTAGATGAGCGTGCAGCACACTATATGGAAATTGCCAAGCTTGATGTATGTGCGAGGTTGAAGTGGATACGGTTGGATTGGGCGTTACTTTCTGCATTGGTGGATAGATGGAGGCCCGAGACCAATACATTCCATCTCCGTCAAGGTGAGATGACGATAACATTGCAGGACGTGTCAGTCATCACGGGCCTTCCTGTTGAGGGCATTCCTATATGGAGAATGCCAACCCGTCCCAATTGGGCAGAATTGATGGAGCGACTCCTTGGACAGGCATCCACAAAAAACCAAGGAGCTAAGGTA
>JAULAV010003550.1:0-25003 GCA_030789695.1 Scilla litardierei
GATTGAGACTTATTCAATAATTTCATTTTATCATTTTAGTAATGAAGGAATCATGTTGCATGGCATCACATTCCACACTCATATCAACATGGGTCATGCACCGAAGTGACATGCCCTCCATCGTAATCAAAACTTATATCAAATGGGTCATGCACCCAAGTGCCATGCCCTTCAACATAGCCATTTCAATTCATCACTCATACCATATGAAACCATGATTTACATGACACCATCATTACTATTTCACAACATATTTCATAACACAAATGTTTACAAGCTCATTTCTCATATTTTTCAATTTTCATTTCATTGTGGCATTTTCACAAACACGTGGTGAACGTGACGTGTATGTCCATAAGAACATTAGCAAATCCATTGGAAAACATATCATTAGTCTACCTTCCATGTAAAAACAATAATCATGTATCATAGAGAGTGGATTAGCAAGAATACACAATTTATCACACCATTTAACCATTCAGCTTACAGGAAATGTACATGCATTACTACAAGATGGATGATATCACCAAATTATAATCCGAATTTAACAAAACTTCCTAAATGAAAGTTGTATGTATGGTAGTTTCGGATTTACATATAAAATTTCAGGCAAAAATATTAAGTAGATGATTTATGGTGAATTATTTGGTGTATTGTGTCAAATCTGTTTTTCAGACAGATTTCAGGACCTATAAAGATTGCTGTTTTTGGGTATGTTTTAGCCAGAATTTCGAAATATAAGAAATCTGATGAAATTATAGATAAACTTGTTAAGTTTCCAACGAGACCAAGAACATCAAATTTCATTGTGTGTGCAGGTATTTAGATCAATTTTTCTGAACTGTGTCAAGAGTGAAGATCAAACAGGCATGTTGTAAAGATGGAATTTTTGCTCGTAATTCCTGAATTGAACATATATCAAAATGTATATGATTTTGGGGTAGAACTACAAGATCTACAAGCACATATTTTTTTTGAAACCTAATTCAAGCTACAGTAACCAGGATTACAGAAACAACACACAACAAAATTTCAGGATTTTAAAGGGGTTGTTTTTACTAAGAATTTCAAGGGATACTTTGTGAAATTGAAAAATGGCTCATGAATTTTCACCATCCCTAATTCATATTAAGTAAAACATGCTATAAAAACATAATAGCAAAAATCATTTTAATGGAATTCCAAATCCAAGAGGATTCCTACCTCAAAAAGCTTAATTTCCTCCTCTTCCTCTTTCTTTCTTCTCCATCTTCTTCTCTCTCAAGCAAGCATGGATTCCTTCTATTTGTGAATGGGAATTAGGGTTTTCATTTGGAAAATAAGAGGAAAGGGGGAAGAGGGTGGCCGGCCTAGCTTGGGATGGAGAGGGAAGGAGAAAGAGAGAAGGGAGGAGAAAGTTCAAGAAAAGAAAAGGAGATATTTCCTTAAGAAATTTCCACACAACCCTTACTTGCTCCATAAGCCATGGTTTGCCTAAAATGACTAAAATACCCTTCCAAAAATGCCCCTCAACTTTTAGGTATTTACAATTTTGCCATTACTTTATGCATACACAACTTTAGTATGTACGTACAGCAGTTTTAGTCCAAATGACCGTTTTGACCCTCGCCTTTCTAAAAATTTACGAGTGTTACCCCTAACCCCTTTCACACTAGCATGGCTTCTCTACACACACCCATGCATGCCCACACATGCATACATGCATCACGCACACTCGTCCGATACATTTCTGTTGTTTTGCACCCACGACGTCTTTCACACTTCTCCCGTACTCAATCTTGCTTTCTCGTCTCTTGGCCATGCATTACGGCCAAATCCCCCTTGCACTATGTCACATACATCGATATCCACAATTATTTCATGCCTACATATGCATCGTAGGTAGAAATATCATGTGTACACAGTAGAATACACGTATAGTTCAAAATAGGGCATGACAATGGGATATGCAGACTTCGTCAATCGATCCACAATCACCCAAATAGCGTCATTTTGCTTTTTGCTCCGGGGTAAGCCAGTCACGAAGTCCATCGTGATATGCTGACATTTCCACTCTGGAATAGGCGGTGGCTGTAATAGTCCTGCAACTCGTCGGTGATCGGCCTTCACCTGTTGGCACACTTAGCGCTTGCCACACTTCATGCAACACGCCTCTTCATTCCATGCCACCAATAGTGTTGCTTCAGATCCTGATACATCTTAGTTCCACCTAGATGGATTGAATAGGACAAAACCATGAGCTTCCTTCAATAACTCCTTTCTAACATCTCCAGAAGGTATGCAAAGTCTATTGCCAAATCTCAAAAATCCGTCTACATGTATCGTGAACTTTGGTCGATGTCCAGTCATTACCAACTCCCTGATTCTCTGTAGATTCGTATCTCCTGCTTGCACAGCCTTGGTCCTGTCTATCAAGGTGGACTGTATCTGAAGATCCATCAAGATAGAAGTCAGCCCTGTTAGTATCACTTCAATCTCCATCTTCCCTAACTCCCGCTCGAGACTCCACTGAGTCGTAAGGGTAAGCACCGCTGGAAGTCGACTCAGTGCATCCGATACGACATTGACCTTTCCTAGTTGGTAATGAAGATCAATGTTGTAGTCTGCCATCAACTTAATCCAACGCCTCTGCCACATGTTGGCGTGGTGCAAATCATGCACGTGCTAACTTCGAAGTATAGGAGCCTGCCAAGAAGTAATTTGCCTAGTGAGCCTAGGTTCGAACTTAGGGATAACTTGTTTACGATCAACAATGGTTATGAATAGCTTTATCGATGTGAATAACACCACCTTTTGAGGGTGAGATTGATTGAGTGTAATTTAAACGTAAACTAAAAACAAGTATTCAAATAAAGAAATATGTGAGAGAGTACTCAAAGATGATAAGTGTACGTGTTTAAGGTTTCATGATGTAGTAGGGCTTACAAATCTATCTCAAATTACTACGACCTGTCATCCAGCTAAGGAGATAGTGGTTAGAAGATATAATATTTCATCGAACACATGGGGTGTAAAAAGTAGTGAATGAAACATTTGAGAGAAATAATCAATGAGCAATATAGAGATGGGCCTCTATGATTGTCCTCTCTTTGGATTTCTCACTAGGATTCCAATAAATAACCGAAACTAAAAGTTTCATCCTCATACGAGAATTAAAATCATGTTAGAGATGTGATCTATAAGCCATGGATACATCAATCCACCAAAAACACACACGCATGGACATTAGCTACTCATAATAAACAAAGACAACATTTTTAATTCCAAAAACATGATCCAATAGTTCTTACAACTTCTAAAAATCGGCCTGGGCGGCCGCCTAGGCGGCGCCTAGGCACTAGGCGGCCAGTAAACGCTCCGACTATGGCCTGGGCGGTCAATATGGGCTTTTTTGGGATTAATCGGCCGCCTAGGCGTTCTGGGCGGTGTCTGGGTGCTCTGGACGGTTCCTGGGCGGTTCCTGGGCGTTTTTGGTAAATGGCTTAATTGCACAAGAGTATCTTTTAAATTTTATTTTGTTGCACACAAATACTCTAAAGTAGGTAAACTGGATTTGATTTAGTATGTATTAAATATTTGATGTATTTTAAATAATATATATATATTTATATTTATATATAAACGTAAATATATTATATAAAAATAAATAAAATAATTAAAAATGCAAATCCGCCTAGGCCGATTAATCCCCGATTAATCCTCGATTAATGCTCTGGGCGCTAGGCGCTAGCAATCCGAACGCCTAGCGCCTAGCGTTTTTTACAACCTTACTTACAAGTAGCAAAGATCAAGGAGAAAAATAAAATTATAAACTTCAATACAAAATAACCCCCTTTTGAGATGATTCCCGAGCTTTTCTTCTTGAGCTCCTCCATCTTCTCTAAGTTTTCTTCATGGATTTTGAAATGTTGAGGGAAGAGAAGTGATTGGGCCACTTCATGCTTCCCTCCTTAAGTTAGGGCAGCCCTAATAGGCTGGTGGATCTCCACCATTCAATATCGTGATCAGGGGCTGGGATTTGAGTAGCTTAACGGGTCCAAAATCGGGCAAAAGTGCAGCTGAACCCACAACTAAACACACCCATAAGCATTTGGTACACTCGTTCCCTTACACTTTTGTTTACATACCTTCTCTCATGCTTGCATTCGTTCGTATAACATACACCATGCCTCCTAGGACACGGGGTAGGAAACCCCGACGAAGAAGCAGAGGACCGGCGATCCAGGTGCCTCTACTTCTCTTCAGAAGCGCGTGTGATCCCCATTTCAACACCTCTCCATCATCCCCACCAGATTTGCAGATATTTCAAACCTAGAGAGTCTAGGGTTATTGTATGAGGTGCGTAGGATTTACCAAAACTTAGTTTAGGGGGTTTATTAGAGATGACTACCACCACATCTGTTTGCCTCACCTACGAGGCATTGAGTTCCCTCTTTAAGACCGACCATGGCCTCATGTTCAAGCTCCTGGACCGTGACGAGGAGGTGACCCACGACACGATCTGGACCTTCTTTAGTAGGCCTCCCATCCCTGACCCCGATCTAGCATAGCACCAGGCACACACGCATATACCTTTGCTCCTGATCACTTTTGGGCATGAATAACTGTGCTCCTACTACCTTCACACCCATCACCATTCCAGCTGAGAGTTCCAGTTTCGGGGTAGTCCCTACTTCTGTCCCTGAGATCACCATTCATGCACTATCTTCTTCGTTGCCCGCCTCTGAGTGCATTTCTGTGTCTGTCGCTCCCGCACCTGTCGTTGAGCATATTTTTTAGCGAGCATGTCTCTAGCAAGGCTACTGATTTTGTTGTACTTACATCTATCGTATCTGCACCTGTTAACTTAGTCCATATCGTTCCCATCACTTCCGAGTCCATGCCTATAGTATCTGTTGTTGAGTATTGGACTCCCCGGATTTGGTTTTGGATGATGAGCAAACATAAATATATCATGAACTAACAACTTTGTGAGCGCAGTTATGGAGATCGTTGCCAAATTCTTGTGAACATCCAAAGCGACGTCTCAAGACTTCTCAAAGCGCGTGATCGCATGCCCAAAGCTTCGTTGAAGCTTTTGTACCTTCTTTGAAGTCGAGAATGAAGATTGAAGCTTTGAAGACGGATCGTTAAGGTTTTATTCATAGTCTTTTAGCTTCGATTTATAGAATGTTAAGCCTTGAGTAATTCTTACATGTCTATCTTCATATCGCTCATATCTTAGAGCTAGGATTATCTTAGAAGCCATTAGAAACTTTCCTGAAGCCTATCGCTTCTTCCCTCGGCTTCTAGTGCATCTTAGTTGGTTCAAGTAGAGTCACCAACCGACTAGATGACGATCTAGTCGGTCGGCAACTCTTCATGAACCGACTAGATGTCCTAACTCATTTCAGCTCAGCCATGTCGATCAATTAGTCGGTCAAAGAAGGTTTTTCGATCGACTAGATGACGATCTAGTCGGTTAGGAATCCTTCTCAGACCGACTAGTTGAGCTTGCCTCTGTACAGCCTGAGTTACTGTTTACAGTTAGTCGGTCCAAGAACATTCATCGACCGACTAGTTGTGAAACTAGTCTGTCCGTATTTGTTCTTAGACCGACTAGTGTAACTTGTATTCAGCTTCGTGCATTTCACTCTTAGTCGGTCAAAGAACACACACCGACCGACTAGTTGGCAAACTAGTCGGTTGGCAAGTCTTCTTAGACCGACTAGTTCATGTTGCCTGGAAATCACTCTTTTGGCTATCGAGCTGTTAGTCGGTCCATGTTGAATCACCGACCGACTAGTTGATGAACTAGTCGGTCAGTGATCCTTCTTAGACTGACTAGTCTGCTTCAGATTTAGTTCCGTTGGAGATTTGAAAGCGACGTTTCTTTCTCTCTTTTCCCTTGATCCTTTAAATACCTGGAGGGGTTATTTCATAGGATCTAAGGCTGCTATTTTTCAGAGCTCCATTGATTCAAAGAGAAGCTTTCAACTCTCATCTTCAAGCTCTCCCATTCTCAAGAATCTCTCCCTCACTCTTATTCCTCAAGAGAGATTCATTGATTGTGAGCCTTCCAAGCCAAGGGCTTGATTCTAGGTCATCCATCTCATCCCTAGGCTTCCATTGCTGGTCATCTTCTTGAAGCTAGGGTTTGGTGACTCTTCCTCCATCAAAATCCTCTTTGCCCTAATTTGGTAAGAAATCTCAAGGCATAGGTATTTTGTTGGTAAGCATTTCATTTCACTTATATTTGAATTGTATACTCTCGGTTGTGAGAGTTTGCGTGATCCCGGGTTGTGGGAATCATGAACATCGATTGTAGGTCGATTGCACTTGTGGGGTTTCCGCAAGTGGGCGTATTGGAAATCTTGGGTTAGAGGTTTTCTAACTCAAGTATCCGGAAGGGATCCGGGTGGTTGGGACGTAGGATCACCGGGTACAAGTCGGGGAGACTTGGGTGGATCCAAACCCATTAAACCGTATTGTTTGCGTTTGCATTTATTCTTGTTGATCGTTGTCTATTCCGCATTGTTGTTTGTTAATTGCACGATAATTAGGAATAACACTCCCTATTATTTAAAAGTACTATTCACCCCCCCCCCCCTCTAGTACATGTGCAGTGGCTTCCGAGGGCACTACATCTGTGTCCCCTTCTGAGAGCATTTCTATCCCTACCACTGCCATATTCACTGAGAGGACGTGGTATCTATCGCCACATCTGCCACCACAACATCTATCACTGCTGAGATTCATATCCTCCCTACATCTGCACCAGATCTCACCTATATTCATGTTTCCACTTTTGGTGAGATCCCTCATAGGTCACCCTCTCCCGAGTTTGACTTTCGACCTCGTGCACTACATGTACTAACACACACAGAGAGAGAGAGAGGTGAGTCTATTGGTGCACGTCAGCCTAGTCGATCCTGCAGCTCTGACGCACAGCTGACAGCAGTTGAGACTGAGCTTGCCAGGCTGAGGCATGACTTTACCGCCTTCACCCGAATAGTTGCTACCCACCATGAGTCAGTGCAGCGGGATATTAGGGAGATTCTTAGGATTCTTAAAGCACAAGGTGCACCGCCTGTCACACTTGCACCAGTTGCTCCTGCTGCACCTCTAGTAGAACCACCTGTAACACCTTCGGTTTTTTCTGCACCACCATCTGATGCTACCACTGGTCCATAGCAGCGGGACCCATCACCACATATAGAGGGTGGTGATGTTGTCTGATTCGTCATTTTGCTCCAGTTCTTCCCTATTAATATTTGGTGCCCATCTGTCCACACACGGCCTAGTGTCGTATAGCTTAGGGGAGAACCCATCACATTCCATTGCATTCATATCAACACATCATCCGTATGCTTGTTTTGCATTAGGCATTAGGACTATGCATCTGCATTAGTTAGATTTCCCTTTTATTTTCCTTTTTAAGGATTTTCTTTTGTTTTATTCCATCCCTCCAACCCACACTTAGCACCATTTTCCATCTTTCACACGTTTTCTCATCAGTGAGGACACTGCTGTGTTTAGCTTGGGGATGGACGCAATCGCTTTTAATTTATTTTTCTATTATTTTGCACTTTTCGATTCACTTTTCCATCCTTTTCACTCCATTTTTTCTTTTTTCTCATCTTATTTTTTTCTTTTGCGTGCATGCATGCATGCTTTTATTTTATGTTCTCTATTTTCTTTTCTTTCTGTTGCTAGATGATTTATCTGTAATGTTATATCTCAATGCTTTCACTACTAATGCAACTCCTATCTTCCATGCCATGCTACTTGTAGTATTTCATAATCTTGCTCTTTATAAGTACTTGCAATTAATCTCTTTTGATGATCTCTTTAAAGTAAATACATGAAGCTTATTTGAAACTGAATGTGTAGAGTAGTGTTTAGTATGCTTCCGTTGGAAACACACCAAGATTCACGCATCACTAGCATATCTGAAGCCATGCTTTTATCTCTTCTTCGTAACTCTTATTGCATGCTTGGTTTGAAAAACATTACCGCTTGACTTAACTGCTTATTGATATGATTAGGAATACACATTCTTATATATGAATTTAGTTGATGTATTATCTTACTGAATTGTTTGTGCACACTTTTGAGTGAACCGAGTGTTATATCTATTCTTTCTGCACATATATCTTACATTCTCTACATGTCACTTGATTTTCTTCCCCAAGGCTATTTTTATCGCATCCATTCCCAAACTGTCATACAATTACAAAGATTGCTCCAAAAAGATCAAAAAGCCAAAAAGGAGCCAAAAAAAAAATATAAATATTGTTGCTCCTACAAAATTCCAAGAAGAAAAAGAAGAAACAAAGTTTCAAAAAAATTAAGGAAAAATTCAAAATTTCATCTCTTTGTGCCAATTCATAAACTTTTGGGAAAACCAAAACAAAAATCCATATCCCACAAGAATTTCTTCGCTGTAATGCTTCAATTCAAGCTTGTGGGAAAAATATTTTGACCAAAATTAGTGAGCATGCCACTAAAGTGGAGTTGTGCACGAACGGAAAAGTTTGATAATCTTGAAACTTAACGAAACAAATGAGTTATAGGGATTTCCTATGATTTGATATGAATACGTGTATGCCTCAACTTCCATTCCATTCTTTATTACATGCTTGGTATGAAATTTCTGCACTTCAGTTATAGCTTTTGATTGAAAAGTGTGTTGCTAATGTTGTGTATATTTAACACTATAAAGCGTGTGATGTGGATATAAGCCGATTGTATGAGCTCTAGAGAGATCCCCTTTATTCATTCTTAAACTCTCAAGTACTTCATTTATTTAAGATATGACATCTCTGTAGTAGCTTGTGAGTTATTTTCTGAGTCGTTGTGATATATGGTGAATGGCACGAGATCTGAGAGAATAATCTAGCGACCCTCTCCTCTTTGTGTTTTTTTTTCATTTTCTTATTTTTGCCTCCTAGTGACCCTCCTATTCGTCTTCCTCGAGGACGAGTAAGAGGAAAGCTTGTGGGATTTTGATGTGTCCAGATTTCCTATACTTTTACTGCATGATTTCATAGCATTTTCATCGTCCAAAGTTCACTTTTCTATACTTTATCGCACATTTCACGATATATTTGATTTTCGTAGAGATTTGTGGATTTTTAAAAACTTTGTAGCGATATTGGACCATGGACACATCTGAGACATCTGGAGCATCGATGGCGCAGTCCACTAGATGCTTGACGAGGTGGAGAAGAAGATTTGAGGAGAAGAGGAAGAAGGAAGAAGGAAGAAGAGAGAGCAATCAAATGCAATGCTTCCCAACTTATCAACCTTTTCCCAGTTAGCTCGGTCCGAGTGGGCCAATGCAGCTTGGTCTGAGCAGATCGAGCCAAGGGAAGCAACTTCAACCTCTTCCAGCATCCGAGCATTAAAGGCCACTCGGAACGAGTAGCCGAGCTACTCGGTCGAGGGAACTCGACGACAACACAACATTTCATAGGCAAGGGAGAGTGATTTGAGGTAAATATTGCATATTTAACACATCATTTAGACCTATTTTGAGCATACATGATACGTATTTGGTCTCTAATACGATCGAAATTTGATTACCCTTATTTATTAAAGCAAACTCCTATTTTATGCACAAAACAGCAATAAACTAAGTATTTCTGCCCATTTTATATTCTTCATGTGAAGATCTCGATCTCACGATTCCAACGACTATTTATTTGTATTTTTCTGAGATCTGTGCTAATTTCTATGATTTGTTGAATGCAGAATACCATTTAAATGAAGAAATACGACCGTAAATATGAAAAATACGGCGGAAACACAGGACATGTGGCGTCATCAGAGCCGCTTCCGCTCAATCCGACGGTACGATCTTTGAGGGCGATGCAGCTATTTCCTGACTGTTGGATAATGATCCAACGGTCACCAGCGACCCTGACGTTATCAAACAAAGCGGGCCACATGGCGCATTTTCATGCGTACGATGACGATCAAACGGCTCTAATCAAGCCCGCGGCGAACTCAGCGATCTGGCAACGTGGCTATCTCATAGCCATCCAATGCCAATCCAACGAATGACGTTACGAGCGCATCAGCAGCGGAGAGCGGGCGAATACAGGGCGATGTGGCTTCATCGGAGCCGTTGCTTCAAGATCCAGCGGTCGAGATTGGATCCGATGCAAATTCGGATTCGTTCGAGCGTAGCAGGCGCGGAAAAAATCAAGACCCGCTTTGGGACACGTGGCACAACGAGGGCAAATCCTGCCTGGATCGGACGGTTCACAATTGCGGGTGGCGTTTTTACGCGGATTTGAAGCAGTTTGAACCCGATAAGCCCCCAAAACCTGCAATGCCTCTATATAAGCGTATTTTAGGGTTTTGTTGTGTATTCTGGTGTATTTACAGCTCTAAGAGTCGTATTTGGCCGTGAAATTTGGAGGCCCTAGGGACAGAGGCCAGATCTATCATCTGAAGGAGTTTGGGGTTTAATTGTAGAGATTTGGTGATAAATTTCTAAAATTTACTCTTGTATTTTGCGTATTTAGCGCGTATTTTGAGTATTGATAATGTATCTGTCTATGAATATTGATTCTCTTCTCTCCATGCGTGGCTAATACCCTCATGTGCTGGTTGTGATTTAGTTAAACATCTGTAATCTTTGATTTTAATATCTTTTCGCCCTAATTTTCATGTTATATCTCGTATTTTGCAAGTTTCTACATGTATTATTCAAGTATTATCGTTGTTGGTGTACTTGGATCGAATAAGATCTTTGCGGACTTTTTCGTGGCGTGATCCTTGCGGACATCGCCGTGACCCTTGCGGGCACATAAGCTTATTTTCCTCATGAAACTAGTATTCTATTCGATACTTAAGGCACCTTTCGATGTTCGTTTATCGTTATATTTTCCGACGTTCTCATACCCTTGCGGGGTGAAACGTTGAGTTATAGAAAAGGTATTAGTAATAATTGATTGCATAGACCCTAACGAAATCACAACCAACACATACTCTCCATATCGATACCCCAATATTGCCTTCCCCATAGTTATCGTAGGAATTCTTTTTCGTATTTGAACCCCTTACACGATTATTTCGCCTTCGAAAGGTTGTTGTTTCTCGTCATAGTATTACTCTTTATACTGAAATTCGTGGTGTTGTAGGTCAGTTGTCTCTTGGATACGATACCTGGACTCACTAGGATTATTACTTGTTCGATTTCCTACACTTGGGAGTAGCGCTCACACATTTTAAGACGAGTCAAGTTTTTGGTAACATTGCCGGGGATCTCTAAGCTAGATCAAGCAGAGTCAGTCGCTCGGTCGAGTAGGCGGAGCGAAAGAAAGCATCTTCAGTACTTAGCCGCATTTGAAGAGCCTAAATACACTTGACCGAGCAGCTTCGCTGCTCAACCGAGCTAATTAAGCAATAGAACGACATATTTTGAAGCTCTATGACCCCCTGCAGCTCGCCCAAGCTGACCAAGCCACTCGACCGAGTTGCTTCCCTACTTGGTCGAGCTAATCAAGCAGCAGAGCGACCTTTTGGCCAAGCATGGGCCTTCTGCAGCTCGATCGAGACCGAGTGGGACATCCACTTGGTCCGAGCAACTTGCTTTTCCAACCGATGATTCAAGAGCCTAGCAGAGCGATGGTGCCCTACTCGGACCGAGCGGCACTGCTCGGTCGAGTAGGGCGACGAGGCAGCACAATTTTGGGCCGAGCTGGGCCCCTTGCGTGATTTTTGTGGGGTCAACCCCACTTGTATATAAACTTATTTTTCCCTTTGGTTAAGAAGACCCCCTTTAGATTAATTTTTAGGAGAGAGTAGAGAGTTTTGAGCTGTCGTTATTTTCCTTTGAAGAACCAAGCTTGGATTTTTATTATTGTATTGCTTTGTAATCTTGGACCTTAATTCTCTGAAGTATAATTCTTCTCTCACATTGGTTTGGTAACATTTTTCTCATCTCTCCCCATTGTCTTGATGTTTATCGTTGCGATGATGATTGATATTGCTAATATTATTGTTTCTATTGTTATTTCCATGAATCGTGAGTAGTTCCTTCTAGAGCTAATGGATGAGCCCTAAGATCTTAGGATTTAGATGTACAGTTATGATTTTTATGTTGGTTTGGTGAATAATGGATGTGATTTGATTGATCTAGCCAAGTTTGTAGCAATCTTTTTTTGGTTTTGTGATCCACGATAGTGGCACGCATCCTAGATATTATCATATGAACTTAATTAGGTTCATTGGTGAATTCAATTGGAGTTCGTGACACACGATAGTGGCATACACTTTGATGGCTTCCACCGATGCCCTATATTACTAATTGGTGATATACGATAGTAGCATCAAGAAGAGCTATCAAATCATAGAGTGAAGCTCTAACACATGATAGTGGCGTGAGTGAAGATTGAGAATAATTGTCGATCGTAATGCACAGATCGCGTGTAAGGCCATCCACGATGGTGGGGCTAAGTACAGGATACGTTTGATGAGTAGTACAATGATAGTTGGCTATGATTTCCACATTCGAGATGCGACAATCTCTCCCTATAAAACCAATCCAACCTAGGAGTTATAACCTAGCATCGACATCCGACAATCTTAGTGGTGATTCCTATTGCCCTAATTTCCATTATATTGTTATTATTTGTGAGAAGAGAACTGCGAAAACTCTCTTGGTTACATCCATAGCTGACAAGATCACACAACTCTGAAACAAAGCCCAAGATATTAACCAATCGCCTCCTCGTAGGACCGACATTTTTATATATTACAAAGCCTCGACCCCGTGCACTTGCGAACTCGAACATCGGCTAATCTAATAAACACAAGGGAGGAAGTCAATGTACATTGATAACCAACATCCTAACTTACCACAAACCACCAAGCATACCAAAACCAACCAAGCCACATCAATACATACTCAAAACCACAAATAGGGTTTCACCATTGCTTTAGATCAATAATCTACTCACTACACATATATGGAATCATAGAGAAACACATGTAATCAATAGAAATAACAAAGAACAATCATATAACAAGAAATAAGGAAAACTACTTAGATCTCAATCGTATCAATACAAAATATCCAAGTTACGTACAAATCCACGAAGAGAAACCAAGCCAAACACCTAATCTAACCTACCATACTTCTAAAAACTAAGAAAAGAAGATGAAAAGGGGATAAAACGCCTCCAAGAGTCGCCCCCCCCCCCTCTCAAAACGTGCACAAAACCATTCAATAACCAATTAGAAACCCTAATGGGTCGGGAAAACCTAACCCCAAATGACCGTTTGTTGAATTCCACACAGTCGCGTGGATATCTCTAACAGCGCAGCCTCGTCTTCCAGAAAATGTATAAAATCACTCTGACATCGGAAGAATACAAATAAATATGTGTTGGAATTGTAACGAGACGCTCTTCGATGGAAAAATAAGATGGAGTGAAGATAACTACAAAGTTATGAGCAGATCTTCAATCTTTGCAAGGCTTGTGCACTTCTTGTGGCATCTCCTCCACGCGATCGTTTGGTGCAGCCATGCGACCGAGTGACTCCTCTCCTCTTTGGCTTGGTCTGAGCCCTTCTACACAGTCGTTTGGCAAATTGACGTGGTCGTGTCGATGTGGTCAATGCGGTCGTTTAGAAATTGACGATGTCGCGTTGATTCTTTGAAGTTACACACATTTTGGCCTTCAGAATATCAAACATCGACGCAGTCGTGTCGAGGAATCGATGCGATCGCGTCGATTTTGCGAAGTTACACACTTTGGCCTTAAGGGTATTAGATTGACGCGGTCACGTAGGACATTCCCATGTGGTCATATCGAATGCTTCAGCTGCTCTTTTGAGCTGCTCTCTGCTACCTTCCACGTGGTCGCGTGGAGCTTGTTTTCTATATATTCCTTTTCTTTTGATTCCATCTCCTCGCATTGCTTGCTCCTTTCACTTCTTTGACTCTTTTTGGTAATTTTTCGCCCTTTTCCAGCTCTATGACCCCCGTTATCATTCATTTTCGTCTGAAACGCAAATAAAGGGACCAAAGAGAAAGGGAAACAAAAGCTGGGAAAATAGAATGTAACGATGGATAAAATGAGGCGAAATGCGTATGAAATGAGCGTGAAATATGTATATAAAAATCCATCATCAAAATCCCCGAAGCTAAACTATTCCTCTTCCTCGAGAAAGACAAAGAAAGAGTAGAGAGTGGCGTATACATGCTTTCAAAAAATGATGACAAGAATTTCATAACGACAAGCATATATACATGGAAATCGAGAAATTTCAGATTATGGATTTATAAGCATGTCAATTCCTATCAATTTATCAAGACATAGCTTAAATGATTATTTCTAACGTAAATCGTCACGCACTATACAAAATCTTGCTTGTGCTCAAACCTCCAGAATAATTCCTTTATCCCACATAAGTTATTAAAATGGAGACCGAAATCATGCGATGGATCGAGGAAGAGCTATTATCGTAAAATGGGTCGTGAATCCATCAAGGAGGTGGTGTTCACGACACGCTATCGTCCAATGACTCGTGTGGTTGCTAGCTTCATTCATGCCTTTATTTTCAGCCCTTTTTTATTTTTATGTGTTTGGATTCTTAGCTGATTTGTGTAAGGAGCGTTGGGTCAATGACTCCTAGATCAGACAACCTTAGGGCATTAAGCCAAGATGGACACCCAGACTTACTAGCGCAAACCAACTAAAAATCGTATTCTTATGCACTCTCCTAAGCTAAACCTTTCGACGTGAATCCCCAATGCTTCCTGATGCACGAGGACATGGCTACTTAGTTTAGTTGGAAGAGCGGTGCATGTTTATTATTCTTTTCTCTTTTTCATATATATTTTTCCATTTTTTGTTTTTGAACATGAATGAGCTAGACAACGACACTCCTCAGTACTAGATAGTATTCCGCTAATCCAAGTCTTATGAGTCCACTAATCATTAAACTCAACTAAAACCACCAAGATACATGCATAAAATGGGGTTCCAAGATAAATTATAACTTATGCCTGTTTCGAGTACTTTTATTTTAAAGATTGTGAACATAAGCAATAACAAGCATATTAAAATGAGATCTAGCATTAGAAGCGTCCATAAGCATATTAAAATGAGATCTAGCATTAGAAGCGTCCCTAAGCATATATCGCGATGAAAAATAGGAAATTGATCGAATAAATATATAAATCTAAAAAAATTTCGCTGAAATAAGCATGCATATAGGAACTTGGCGCAATGGAATTCTAAACATAACATACACGCAAACCAAGCATGCAATGCACCCTCCCCCCAAGCTAGAATTAAGCATTGTCCTCATGCTAAAAGAATGTAAAACATGGGGATGTGAATGGTGCATGAAAAAGGTTCCTCCCCCAAGCTAGCATAAATGCATACCCTCAATAAAATGAATAGATAAAAGTGAGGGTCCATGTGGGTGTGGGTGTATGGGTATCTGTGTGAGAGTCATAATATATGAAGCAATGGCAAAGAACGGGCAATGAAGCTCATATTGGGTTTTGGGCTAAAATATAAGTGTGTAGCATGAGAGAAGTTATTTATTTATTATTTAGAACTAAGGAAAAACATAAAATCCTAATACACTCCCCTCGCTATCGAGAAGAGACGAGCTTATTCAACCACTACCTAGAAAGCATATAAAAGTCTACACTACTGGAGTAGGGTTCACCTGATCAAAAGGTGGAACAAAGATCTCCAATGGAGCAGTAACTGTTCATCTACGAACTCCATCAGGCCCCAGCAACGCTCCTCTTAGCATCCCTCATAGGCATCCACCTTTAACATGCAAGGGACGAAGAGCATTAGCCTGATGCAAAAAATTCTTTCCCAAAATAAATTTATACCAGAGAAAGACATAAAAACAATCATGACAATATTAAACATGTTGACGAAAACTCCCTGAGAATTGTATGCTACTCTCTAGACATTGTGCGAACGATTCCTCTCTCGTAGCATCAATAAGCCAGTCTACAGGTGATGGCACGATTAAGCTTACCTCTGATACATCAAAACATGTGTCATGCAGGAGGCATGTCGTGTCAATAGTATCTGAATCTATATAGTATGGAAATAAAGATTGTAATTCAAAAATGGAGTTTTAGGGGATAGGAGATCTCCCCTGATGAAATCTGAAAGATCAGACAGACGCTCTGCCTCAAAAATGATGGATGGTGGCTGTAACAGCAGGTATGGGGGTGGATGTGGGTCTGGCTCTCTGAGATCGATCATCATGTTTATATCTACGTGCACGTCCTCCTCAATCATGGGCTCATGCTCTACAGTCAACTCGTCACTCTGGTATGCATCAGAATGGGGTGGTGACTCTAGAGAGAAGCAATGCTCGAGGTCTGCAATATCAGCAGTTTCATCCTCATCCTCACACAACTTGTCTCTATCTCTGTCAAGATATAGGCGTAGTGTTTCTCCATCCCAGCTAGCATACAAATCATCACTGGCAGCACATGCATGGGAGAAGTAATCCATAATAGAATGTAAAATATTCGGCTCAGATGGGTTACCTTCTGCTGGCATGATGGTGGACTCCTACAACTGTCTTTCAAATGGTGATTCCTCCTCCATGATTGGAGTCGTGAAATCCTGCTCTTACTGCGTTTGTGAATGGCAATGAGATGCAGTAATTAGGCTCATTTGGTGTCACATCTGGCTAATCTACTGTGTAAGGTGTGCCTGCCAGTCCCCAATTAATTTGGTGGCATCGGTAAGCAGTTGGAGAGAGGTCTGAAAGTATTCGTTCTGCCGCACTTGAGTTTCATTTTAGTTCTCCACCAAGATTTCCAACATGGATTTCTGAGGTAGTGGAACTGAAAGTGTGGGCACAGGGGTGTATGCCCTTGCTGTCCACCCAGAGATCGGTTGTTCCAAAGTGTCTATCTGGATAGCTAAAAGTGAAAGAGCATCATCCTCGGATATCATCATTCTGTACTCCATACACCTGGTCAAACAAAAATAAGAGATAACAAAAAGAGGATCGTCGGTTAAATGAAAATGGAATAACACATATATTAATGGGGGTGGAGTGGAAAAATTTTCTTTTTATTTATTTGTAAATTTTTATATATGTATACTAATAAGCCTAAAATTAAACTAATATCAATCAGGTGCAACCTCCTCGGTAATGTCGCCAAAAACTTGTTAGGGTTTTAATGATTTAAAATCGCAAGCGCATGACTGTCGTCGCAGCGCTAACGGGTCGTTTACAGGGAGGTTGAGTGATCAAGTACTAGCTCAATCCTAGGCCGTGGTTAGCTACGCGAGGATATGTAGAGTATGTATAGGATAGGGAGAAACAAACAAAATAAAAAAGGAATCTAGGGTTAGGTGTCATCCAATTGTGAATTGGAGACGGATTGACTTGGATCGATCTGTTGAACTCATGGGACTCGGGAGAGGTCATTTAACCTAAGGAAATTCTCCTACCCCCACTCTTGTGATGCTATGAACTCTCGTGATGCTATGATAGGACTACCTAACCTATATCGTTGTTGACTCTCACCGATGCATCAATATACATTAGGTGCATTACGTCCAAGGAGGGTCCTCGATCTTCCTTCATGTCACTCTCGTGGATTAGTATTTAGATCTATGTTAGGAGGACTCTAATCGATGACTGACTCTCGTCAGTCGCATCAATAGTACGGATCAATGTAGGGATTGAAACCCCAATATTAGTCCCGACTCTCGCCGACGGCTAATCGAATTAACCACAAGGGAGGAAGTCAATGTACATTGATAATCAACATCCCAACATACCCCAAACCGCCAATCATACAATAACCAATCAAACCTCATCAATACATACTCAAATCCACAAATAGGGTTCCATATTGCCCTAGATCAAGAATCTACTCATTACACATATATAAAATCACATAGAAACACATAGAATCAATAGAAATAACAAAGAAAAATTATAGAACAAGAAATAAGGAAAAATACTTAGCTCTCAATCATAAAAATACAAAATATCCAAGTTACATGTGAATCCACAAAGAGAAACCAAGCCAAAAACCTAATCTAACATACCCTACTCCAAAAAACTAAGAAAAGAAGATGAAAAGGGGAGAAACCCGCCTCCAAGAGTCGGCATCCCTCTCAAAACGTGCACAAAATCCTTAAATAACCCCTTAGAAACCCGAACGGGTCGGGTAAAACCCGACCCGAAACGACCGTTTGGAGAATTCCTCGCGGTCGTGTGGAATTCTCCAGCATCACATCATCGTCTTCTAGAAAATGTATAAAATCACTCAGACCTCGGAAGAATACAAATGAAATGCGTTGGAATCATGCCGAGACGCTCTTCGATGGAAAAATAAGAAGTAGTGAAGATAACTATAGAGTTGTGAGCAGATATTCAGTCTTTGAAAGGCTTGTGCACTTCTTGTGGCATCTCCTCCATGCGGTCGTTTGGTGTAGCCATGCGACCGAATGACTCCTCTCCTCTTTGACGTGGTCTGAGCCCTTCTACACGGTCATTTGGTGAATCAACGCGGTCGTGACAACATGGTCAACGTGGTCGTTTAGAAATTGACACGGTCGCGTAGATTCCTGGAAGTTACACACATTTTGGCCTTCAGAATATCAAACATCGACGTCGATTCTGAGAAGTTACACACTTTGGCATCAAGGGTGTTAGATCGACGCGGTCACATGGGACATTCCAATGTGGTCATGTCAAATGCTTCAGCTGCTCTTTTGGGCTGCTCTCTGCTACCTTCCACGCGGTTGTGTGGGGTATCCTATGCAGTTGTGTGGAGCTTATTTCTTCCAGATTCTTCTTATTTTGATTTCCATCTCCTTGCCTTGCTTGCTTCGTTCACTTCTTTGACTCTTTTTGATACTTTTTCACCTTTTTCCTGCTTTAGGACCCCGATATCGTTCATTTTCACCTGAAAGGCAAATAAAGGGCCCGAATAGTAAAAGAGAAACAAAAGCAGGGAAAATAGAATAGAACTGTGGATAAAATTAGGCAAAATGTGTATGAAATGAGCGTGAAATATGTATATAAAAATCACTCATCAAATGTCTTGTTCATCAGATTCCTCTACTACCGATCAATAATTTCCATTGGCTATTACTCATACATCCAGTCTGGGCGCACTGAAATCTCTGAATGGTCCACCATGTGCACTGGATCTCCCACATATTTGCGTAGGTGAGATATGTGGAATACATTATGCACTTCTTCTAAGGATGGAGACAGTGCAATCTTGTATGCCACTTCTCCCACTCGTTCAAGCACATCAAAAAGTCCAATATAGCGTGTGCTAAGCTGTCCTTGTCGGCCAAAACAAATCAATCCATGATTTGGCGAAATCTTTAGAAAGACCTTATCTCCTGGCTGAAACTCTAGATGTCTTCATTTCGAATCTACCCAATGTTTGTATCTGTCTTGTGCCACTTTCAGCTTCTCTCTGATCATCTGTACCACGTAGACTGCCTCTACTATCATCTCAGATCACATCAATTCTCGATCCCCAACGTCCTCCCAGCTCAAGGGCGACCGACACTTCCTTCCATACAAGGCCGCAAATGGCACCATCCCGATGCTCCCCTGGTGACTATTATTGTATGTCAATTCCACGAGTTGCGAGTGATCTTCCCACGACCCCTTGAAGTCTAACATGCATGCTCGCAACATGTCCTCTAAGACCTGGATGGTACGCTCCGACTGTCCATCTGTCTGGGGATGATAAGTGTTAGGAGTTTTATATCATTTGAAAACCGTAAGCGCACGGCGTCGTCATAGCGTTGTACGGGCCGTCCATTGGGAGGTTGATTAATTGGGTACTAGATCAATTCTAGGTCGTTAGCTATGTGGGATGATTTTTCGAGATATGGAATTACATGGATTTAACGAGAGACGCAATATGAAACCATATAGAATGAAGATAATCACTAGGGATTATAATTAGAAGAACAAAGAAACACAATTTAAAACAGCAAAACAAATAGAAAAGCATATAAGGAGGAACGATAAACACTTACCACATAAAACTGTTCACAAGAGTAGTCAATTCCCGTTTACAATACATGAGAAAAGCATTCAAAATCTAATCTACTCTATCACTACACCTAAAACTAAGAAACTACATTAAAAGGGAGAAGAAAACGAATCTAGGGCTTGTGCCTTGATCGCTGGCGACACTTAAAACCTTAAATAATAACCCAGAACCCTAGCGGGTAGGCGACAGACCCGACCCGAAACGGTCGCATGGCCAAACGATGTGATCGTGTCGTTTGGCTGAGGTTACGCACTTAGCAGCTTCTCAAAAAATCTCGGCTGATGTGGTCGTGTGGATGGCCACACGACCGCGTCGCTGTTACGTGATAAAGCTGTTGTCGCTCGCCTCTTCTGCTTCTCGGGGCGGTACGGTCGAGTGAGGGTTCACACGACCGTGTCGTGCCGGCTTTACTCCTTCAGCAAAATGTTTCACATGACCGGTTGATGCGGTCATGTGAGCTCTCTTTTAGGCACCAAGCCGTGCTATCTCACACGGTCGTGTGAGATGTTGCAGATCACCAAAATGCTCTATTATCCATCAATTTGAATCAAATCGTGTCGTCGAATGCTCCCAAAGCCAATATTCATACTATTTAGCTCCAAAAATATATGATTTTAAACACATCGAAGAAGCCCAAAAACGTAAACGGAACAAAAAGCGATAGAAACAACATGTAAAGTGTGGCGAAGTGTCTTGAAATGCATATAAAATGAGCATGAAATATGTATATAAAAATAACTCATCAATAAGCAAGACTGAACTTGAAGTGAGTGCCAAGATTGTCATGCCCCGCTTCCCAAAACTACGGAGGCGAAGCGTGACTAAGGCCCGATTAGTCCAGAGCCGTGAGGCTCGGACCCAATAAGTGTCTATGTGGTACTCCAAGACGAAGGAACAGGTCCCTGCAGAAAAGTACGGAACAACAAAAGTACTAAAGAGATAAGCATTCATTTTATTCCAACAGATATCCAGAAAGTACTGAGAGTCAAAACAAGCCAACACGGCTACAACAGCTGAAAGAGACTAATAGTGCAAACACCCAACCTAGACAGAAAAGTAAACGGTGCTACGCATCTAACTAAAAGTAGTAAAACTCTGAGACGGCAACGTGAAGAACCTCTAGCTCTTGTCCTCCTCAGGCATGTACTATGGAACGACGTCCTCTGGCTCCATGTACTCCAGTGAGTCTGCCTCGTCCACGAACTCCAGCTCGACACCTGACGTATAGCACCCAAGAGAAAAGGAACTGTATGTCAGGTAAAGTCTACACAGAAATGTTAGACTCTACTGCAAGTGTATTTTAATTTAAAGCAACAGTTTACTGGTTAATTAACATGCTGGGGTTATAACTTGGCAGTAAAGGAAAGTAAAGCGGGGCAGGAAAAGTAAACACGACACGCTGTAGTCGTAGCATGTGCTGCCGACTACGGGACTAACCTAAACGGGTCAAGACACGACACGACACGACACGACACGACATGTGTGACTCGAAGGGTTCACGCCTTACGGTTCGAGGGGGATCAGACCCTCTCCTCGTGCGCACGCTCATCCCTACCACAAACCCAAGTGCTCAAGACAAGAAAATATAGGGCCACTCACTCTGCTAGTTGAGTGCCTCTATCCCCACGGTCGGTAGCGCCTCTCTCACTCCGCTAGGTGAGCGACGAACGCCTCGTAGGTGAAACTATACTACTGTATAGGACCACTCACTCTGCTAGGTGAGAGCCTCTATCCTTTCGGTCTGCTGGGACACTCACTCTGTTAGGTGGGTGCCGATCTTCCCGTAGGTTCTTCTATACCACTGTGTGGACCACTCACTCTGCTAGATGAGTGCCACTATCCTCACGGTCTACTGGGTCACTCACTTTGCTAGGTGAATGTCGAGCTTTCCATTGGTGTTCCGTAACAAAGATCACTCACTCTGCTAGGTGAGCATCTCATTGCCCGCATGCTGTGTATCCGTACAAGGGATCACCCACTCTCTGGTGAGTGCCCTATTACGCGCAGGCTGTGCATAACAAGACACGACATGACAAGCAAGGAATTGTTCTTCTAGGGGGTCTACACACACGCGCACACAGGAAAACCCTAAGGTGTCAGTTATTATTGTTGCGCTTAGACTTCGTCGTCAAGTCTAAGCTGTCAAGGGGGGTCCCGGACGCTATCATTTCACGTCCGGTTCTCTTTGTTTACATTTTAACAGTTCTACGAGTCTATGGCCTAAACACGGCCGAGAATACAAGTGAGTACACTTGCCTGCGGTGGCGAGTGCGTCGTCTATCCGAAGCGTCCCGTCCAAGCGTCGTGTCGGCGGTAGTCCGTCTGAAACAGGGTCATGGCGATGTCAGATCGCGCTTTTTGGTCAAACCTATTACGGTTCATTTCTAAATTTGGAGGGACTACCCTAACAGTCAAAAAGTCGCGTTTTTGATGTTTTGTTCAGTCTAGATCGACGTCTATCCTATGTGCACAGAAAATTAGTCCGTTCGTCGATCTTTCCTACGGTGGGAAATGTTTTACAGATGCTGAAATTAACTTTAGTTCATGTTGACAAATTTTAGTTTAGGTTTTGATGAGTTACAGTGTGTGTTTTACTACTCGTTAGGGGAACCAACCTCTTGACGTCGTTCAACAAGCGGAAGTCAGGTCTGAACGGCGAAACGTCGGTGTCATTTGGAACTCCTCGGCCGCGGGTAGCACAGCGAGTCACCTCTAGATAGCGAGGTGGTGGCACGAAATCAATGAGCTAACAGCGATCCTCTTCCCGTTGCGAGTAGCACAACGGATCTTCACGACAACAGCGACGTCGGCTAAAAACATGTGTGTGTGGCAACGCACGTGAACTCCGAGGGTCCAAGGGGGCTGTTGGTAGATGAAGTAGGGTTTGTGGAATATGCTCGGCTTGGTGGGTGGCCGACGGCGTGAGCGTACGACGATGGGTGGCCGTGAGAAGCTGGAGAGGACATATTCGCGCAACGTTCATTGTCGCGCGTCTCAGTGGAAATCCAGTGATGAACAGCGACAACAGAAAGTTGCAGAAGCTAAAGGACTTCAAGACAAAGCCAACGGTGGTGGAGTTGTCGCTGGAGGTGGTCGGAGGTGGTCTTGAGCCGGCGTTGAAGTTCAGCGCCCAGATCTGTCAAAAACAACCAATACGGCTTGTTCCGATGAGGTTTCAAGGAGCTACATGTGGGCTATGTGTGTGAGGAAAGTTGCAGAGGGTAGAGGGGTCAAAGGGGAACAAGGTGGGGGTGGTGGTCGCCGGTGGCCGGCCGTGAGCAGTGAAATCTGGCGGCTGGGCTGTGGGTTTTATGGCTTGAGGGGCTCTTTAGAGATGGAAAATGGAGGAGAGAGAAGAGGGGCCGGTTGTGGAAGGGTGGCCGACAGCCAGGGGTGGTCGGAGGTGACCTTGGGTGGCCGGAGAAGAAGAGGGAAACGACACAAGATGGGTTTTGCGTGAGTGTATGCGGCTGGGGCTGGGTTGCCTTATGAAGATGTAGGGTTTTGATACTTGGCTTTGGGATTTTGGTTAATTGGGAGAGAGAGATAGGGATAAGAGGAGTGGAGATTGAGATAAGGGAGGGTGACAATAGGGGCTGAAATTTATTCCCATGATATGTGGGAGTGAATTGAGGGAATGGTTAAGATTTGTTTTTAATTTGAAATTCAAAATGATTAAGGGCTAATCAATGGTTGAAAATTGATTAGGGGATAAGTTCCACTACGGGCATCGGAATAATAATCCGAAAATACCGAGACTATCGCAGAGACGAGAAGTACAGGGCTACGGGGTCTGGCCGCGTTCTACACCTACCGAGAATTATTGTAAAATCGGGAACTGAGTATTGGGGCCAAAAGACCAAAATGCCCTTCCATTCAAAGCCGTTTTGCAAGAAAACGAGCCGTGAAATGACGTTCCCAAAAATTACTATAAAATTATACACTTCCATACGGTCGCAACGGCATATCACATCGTATATACCGAAACCAAGAAAGAGCCAAATAAAATACGTGCACGAAAAAGTACGTGCACGTAGAAATTCATAAAGTCGGAAAGCGACCGTTACAAAGATTCTTCTGGAAACTTTTCCAGATATGCGATGTGAACCGGGTATCTCTGTCTGAAACTGTGCTCATCAGTACTCCGTACAGACCCAAACACCTCTAAACTAAACCAGCGCCTAGGTGGCAGTTTGCCGCCGCCGTCCACTACTAGATGATGGCTGGTGTCCGTTATTGGCTGGTTGGTAACCTGATGGGTAGCGAGCAGTTAACTGGAATCATTTAACCATTCCCAAGCAAAGTGTTTCATAACTCGAGTTAAGCTTTTTGGGTTGGGTGTTTGGATTTGAGGTTGGTTACAGCTTGGGTTTGCATTTTCTAAAGGGATGAGACGAGGATGGAGACGGATTGGGGTTTGGGTTTCAGAGAACCTCTAGAGAAATGAAAGGAAGTGTATGCGAATCATGTTGGAATTTGGGACATTTCTTGGGGGATGAAGGGAACAATGAGGGGAATAGAGTTAGGGTTAAGGTTCTGCAAAGACATTTCTTGAAGAATGAGAGGAGAAAAGGGAAGGGAGAAGCGAGGGAGTGACGATGTGTCTTGATAGAGAAGATGGGGTTAATGTTTGCGATGTGAGTTGATGGGAATAGAAGAAGAGGGGAGATGAGAAGTATGAGGAGGTTGGAGAAGATAATGTATAATTACTTAAGTTTAATAAAATATATTGTTACATTGAAGTTAACTAATAAGAATCTTTTAGAGCAATTTAATCAATTTCATAGACTAAACCACAAACTATAAGATTTGAAATACTATGTTAAAATTAGGCATGTAACGACCCGATTCCCGAGTCCGTTATTTTTTGGTATTTGCGCAGGTCCTGCAGTTAACTAGTGAAAACAAAATAGCCACGATGCAGAGATGTACAAAAATACTCAAATAGTGTCCAATTATTACATCCAT
>JAULAV010003553.1:0-25003 GCA_030789695.1 Scilla litardierei
GACGCAACCTGAGTAGCCGACCAAGCCAACGCCTGCTCGGACCGAGTAGAGCTTAATCGGTCCGGGTAGGCTGAGAAGATTTCTGTAGTGCCCGGTCGAGCAGCTCATCTGCTCGGCCCGAGCCATCAAACGAGCAGCTCATTACTCGATCGAGTCATCTACTCGGTCGGCAACTCAGGGCCATTTTTGGAATATTTTGAAACGACCGTGATGTGCGCGATCTGGAGCGACTGAAGGGAGGAGCTGTGTGGGTGACTGAGGAGGACTTTTCATTAGGGAAATTTTGAAGAGTTTTTGAGGGGAGCTGAGCGATTTTTGTAGGATCCTTTAGACTAATTTTTGTAAGCAATTTTTAGACCAAATACTTGGAGATCATTGCTTTTGCTCTTGTTTGCGTTTGTCTATTGGAATTCGGATTTTTTCTGGATCTATTGTTCGTCTATTCTCGCTGTAAGTCTTTTTGCGCTAATCTTTTGATTGCTATAATGTTTTCTTCTTTGGAATTGATGTTTTTGTCTGCCACTATTGCGATGTGTGAGTAGATTCTTTCTAGGGTTGATGGGTTAGCCCTAGGATCCTAGGGGAAGATGTAGATCTGGATCCTTACGTTGAATTGGGGATTTAGGGTTGTATTTCGGTAGATCCTACCGAATTCGTAGATTACCCGTACTGAGATCATGCCCACAGTCTGTGGAATTAATGTGCTTAAGGGGTATCTAGGAATTTGAATAGGGAAATCAATGGATCCAATCAAGACACGTGACCATGCCCGGCTCACGTCTTGAGGGGATCCATCGATGAACTATACCGCTACGTTGACAGCTACCGCCATTGGTCAACGAGAGCCACCGAAATACCCTGCAATTCTAACCCACGAGAGTGGTACGAATTGGGGGATTGATTCCCTAGCCCCAATGCAATGCAATGATCCTTACCTAACATCGACCCCCCAACAATCCTAGTGGTGATCCCTAAAACCCTAGTCCCTTTTATTGATATTACAACAACAACAACTAAACCAAATCCTTTACTCCGACAGCTATCTCATTTCTAGACTTAGAGATAAACTGAGAACCAATCGACACTATCACCGTCCCTGTGGGATTCGACATCTTAAATACTATAAATCGACACCGTCCGCTTGCAGATTGAGCCTGAAATTGTAGCCTAGGAACCATACCACGCCTGGCGATCGTGACACCGCCAGGTGGAACCTAGGTGTAGGTTGCGGGTGCATCAATTACGTCTAATCATTTTAAATATATGGGTAGCATGATTACCCATCCTGCCTTACTATGATAAACTAATGCACTTCGCTTTGGCAGAACCCACATTTTGGTGATCATATTCTTGACAGGTATTCAAATCATGGGTGGCATACGACTTAAAATTATGGTGAGGGAATTTTAGCAATTAAGTTATGATATCAAATTATATTAATATATATTATGCATCATTCCATACATGGCATCTCATACACATATATCATCATACATCGCATCTCATACAAAACTGATAAACATAATATATATGAAACATGTGATAGCATGCAAAACATCATACATACATCAAAATAAATCATGTTATCACATAGCATGACATTAAATTTTTATTCAAAATGATTATCATAAATTCTGTTTAATGACTTCTACGACATATAATGCGCAACGAACACGGTGGTCCCGCTAGCCGGTTAGCGAGCGGGGTTAAGGGGCAGCGCCCCTGAGCGGGGTCGAGGGGAAGCGCTCCTCGCGCTATGAATTATCAATAATCTCATTAATGTTTTTCTGCCTTTAAAACCCATATTTAAATTTCTGAATAATGAATCTGCTGATCATATCAGCATCATTTTAATCGTATTAAACAGTCATTACTTAGACTCTGCTGATCAAATCAGCGTTAGTTTAATCATACTAAACAGTCACATTAATCAGTGTTAGTTGATCATATTAATCATATTAAACAATGATCTGCATAGGTTTAATCATATTAAATAATGATTACCGTAAGTTTAATCACATTAAACAAATTAATTAATGATCTGCGTAAGTTTAATCATATTAAACAGTGATTAGCGTAAGTTTAATCATATTAAACAATAATCATAAATTAACATATTAATCATATTAACAATAATCACGTTAATCATATTAATAACAACGTAATCATAAGGCATGTTGATCAAATTAACAGTGATTAATTTCATGGCCATCTACATGTCATGTATATTATTAAACATCAATTATATTTGTATCTCATACAGACAGATTAAATAGATTGTCTTTTTTTCAATTAACAACATGTAATCATGTTTATGCATCAACATATATACATGTTAAAATCATGCCAGCGAATTTATAGACATCACATACACATAAACATGGCATATTCAAATCAATTGAATTCGCAAGATGCTCTGATACCACTGTTAGGTTTTCTATCATGCATAACTAGTTTATACACAGCGGAAAATAGAAACCTACCAAGATCCATGCGTTTCTAATTGATTCTAATAGATTACTAACCTTTGTAACGATCTAAATCTGTCAAACTACAGGTGCTGCTCTACGAACTACCACCCTCAATCGGTATCCACACGCGAACGTCACGAACAGGAATTGCGAGGGTGCTAGCTCCTTCTCCGCAACTAGGGTTTCTCTCGCTATCAGTGTTTCTCAAAAACGGAGGAGATAGATTAAAAAACGTAAAACTGAAAATCCTCTTTCTATATCTTATATAAAATCCCACGTTAACCCCTTAACGTATTTCAGTTACAAAAAATATCGTTAGGATAATATTGTATATTATCTGTTAACTATTTAACGCGTTTTGTTACGCGACGATATCTTAGGGATAATATCTTAACGAGATATAATATCAGTCAGTTAAGATATTTCGCCTTATTGCGAATTTCAAATCAAATTCGAAGTCATGTTTAAAACCATATCCTATCCATTAGGTTCTTTGTGTGTGACCCACTAGGCTCATATTAAATTAGCAGTGGGCTTAATCTCATTAAAAGCCCACGAGTCATAATTGGTCTCTAGCAAGACATTATGACTACCCAATTAATATGACTATCATTAGTCCGATATTAACCTAACCAATAGCACATGTCATAATCCTTCTGTCACACGATAGCTTATTTGAACATAAGTCATAGGTAGTGCCATACTTATATTGTTCAAACATTTAATTTCTCGCTTTCTAAGTAGACTGATAAAATCAAATGACATTCATTTGAGCACGGCCATGCATTTCTCAGTCCTACTTATCGAGGGACCCATTAGATATCTCTCTCGTAAAAGAGGGACAAATTCCATCTTGTTCATTCACTTTCCTCTGTATAATTCACATCATGTTCAATGATAACCTTTATAATTATCTGATTCAAGATAACGTTTGATTATGTCAAAACATGATGTTCCTTATGTAGGAAACTATGATGAGCTCAGGTCTAAGGATTCTATGACATAACTATTATGAGATCATTTATGACACTAATCCATGTAATGATCTCATAGCGAGTCTATCCAGGACATGTTCTCTAACAAGTACCTATAAGTTTGATTTGTATCACCATACATATAATTATCTCATAATTATCAACCAAACTCATACTAACCTTAATTCTTTATTAAACCTTTAATGATGAATGACTAGGGATGCTTAGAATAACATAAAATAGATATTCAAACATTATTATAAAGAAACATGCAAGCAATATAATAAAAACAATAAGAGAAACATTTTATAAATGAAAATGACATAACATAAAGATCCAAACATTTGGCCTAGGGCAAAAACACTAACACTTGGGGATGAGGAGAGAGGGGGGGGGGGGAGAGAGAGAGAGATAGAGAATTGAGAGGGGGATACCGACGGGAGGTTGGAATTGGCGGCGACTGGGGGTGGGTTCACCGACCGGATCGAGTAAGAAGGAGGGTGACTCGGGGGGGATAGTCAGGGGATTATGGTAAGATAGCTTAGGGTAACAGTTATAGGTAGGTTTAGGGTAAGTAAGTAGCTCGAACCCGACTAAAAAATGAGACCCGTAATCAACCACAGCCGACTCGGTCCGAGCAATCTGATTGCTCGGTCGAGCTGGCTATTTATATGAATCAGAATATAATTTAAATACTCTCTTCGTCCTGCTCGGTCGAGTAGATAGTTACTCGGTTGAACAGGGACCACTCGGACCGTGCAAAGACCGCTCGGGTCGTGTAAACAAAACGATGTTTCTTCTTTGTTTTGGTGACCCTGTGCTGCTCGACCGAGCAGGTAGCTGCTTGGTCGAGTCGGTATCTGCTCGGACCGAGTAGAAGCTGCTCGGGCCATGTAGACAGAGCGATGTTTTGAGCTTCTTTCTTGTGCCTGTGCTGCTCGACCGAGCAGAGTGGCTGCTCGGTCGAGTCTCCTGTGTCCCCTTTTTGCTCTTCTCCTTTGGTCTTCGCTTCAAATCTACTGCTCCCCTCCAGTTTTCTTCCATTTAAAATGTCGATTTGCATGCTCCTTCATGTTCAACCTGTAAAAAGGAAGAACCCATCAAATTTTTATGCTTTTGTGTTTTTAATAGAAATAAAAAGCATTTTTATTTGGTTTTCTTAAATAGATAAAGTAAAAATAAGAAATACAAAACTACAAAAGAAAATCAAAGGTATAAGAGATTGGGTTGCCTCCCAATAAGCGCTCGTTTTGAGTCATGAGCTTGACTCCCTCAAGTTCTTCAACAATTAGCAGGGGATTCCTCGAGGAGGTATGTCTCCTCTTGCCCAATTGGTTCTCCTGCTCTGTATGGCTTAATCCTCTGGCCGTTTACTTTGAAATTGCTGGTTTTCCCTTCCAGCTCAACGGCACCCCCCGGAGATAAACTTACTATCTTATAAGGGACAGACCACCTTGACTTTAGTTTCCCGGGGAAGAGGCGTAATCTTGAATTGTAGAGGAGTACCTGGTCACCAACGTCATGGCAAACCACCGTGATGTTCTTGTCATGATAAGCCTTGATTCTCTCCTTATTTATCTTTGCATTCTCATAGGCGTGTCACCGAATTTCGTTAAGCTCGTTGCTGTGCAAGGCTCGTCTCTTGGTGGCACTTTGGTGGTCAAAGTTCATTTTCTTCACTGCCCAATACGCTCTGTGTTCCAATTCCATCAGAAGGTGGCAAGCTTTTCCATACACTAGTCTGTAGGGGTTTGTTCCGATGGGAGTTTTGAAGGCGGTGCGATATGCCCAAGGCGTCGCCCAACTTGTGTGATCAATCCTTCCTCGAGGTGCTAACTGTCTTCTCCAGGATGCCTTTGATTCCCCTGTTGGATACCTCCATTTGACCACTAGTTTAAGGGTGATAAGCAAGAGCGACCTTGTGATGAACTCCATATTTTTTAGCATCGTCTCGAACTTCTTCTCGATGAAATGGCTCCTTCCATCACTTATGATCGTCATGGAGACTCCAAAACGAGGAAAGATGGTATTCTTGAAGAATTTGGCTACTATCCTTGCGTCGTTTGTCGGGGTGGCCATGGCTTCCACCCACTTCAAGACATAATCAACGACGACCAAGATGTACTTGTTGCCGTTACTCGATGGAAATGACCCCATGAAGTCAACTTCCCAACAGTCAAATAGTTCTATCTCCAAGACGCCTTGTAGGGGTGTTTCGTTCTTCTTCGTGACGTTTCCTATCCTTTGGCATCTATCACATTTTCTAATATATTCATTCGCATATCTTAATATAGTGGGCAAATAGAAACCTTTTTGGAGGATTTTTGCTATGGTTTTGGTGACCGCTGTGTGTCCCCCGCATGGTTGATTGTGGCAATGTGATATGATGAAGGTTGCCTCTTCCTTTGGGATACATCGTCTGATGATCACATCAGCGCATGTTCTGAACATGTATGGATCATCCCAAAAGTAGCTCTTGGTGTCATGTAGGAACTTTCTCCTCGAGTAAGTTGCCAACCCTTGCAGGACTATGCCGCTTACCAGGTAGTTCACTATATCCACATACCAGGGGGCTTCAGAGGACTTCGCTGCAAATAACTATTCACCGGTAAAGGAATCATCAATTGGCAAACCGTCATCCCCGTGCTTTTGAATTAACCGTGACAGGTGGTCTGCTACTATATTCTCCGCTCCTTTCTTGTCTTTGATCTCAATATCAAATTCTTGGAGTAGGAGGATCCACCGTATCAAACATGGTTTAGCATCCTTCTTGCTCAATAGGTATTTCAGCGTCGCGTGGTCCGTGTGGATAATCACTTTAGATCCCAAGAGGTATGATCTGAACTTCTCGATAGAATAAACCACGGCTAGCAGCTCCTTCTCCGTAGTGGTGTAGTTCTTTTGAGCATCATCCAGAGTCATGCTAGCGTAGTATATAGTAGGAAGCTTTCCTTCTTTCCTTTGGCCAAGAACGACTCCCACGGCTTGGTCACTAGCATCACACATCAGCTCAAATGGCAGATTTCAATCCGGCAGTTGTATAATTGGGGCTGAGATTAGATCTTCCTTTAACCTGTTAAAGGCTAACGAGTAGGCGTCAGTAAACACAAAAGGAGCGTCCTTGGCGAGGAGCTCCGTGAGAGGGCGAGCAATATTAGAAAAATCCTTTATAAAACGGCGGTAAATACCCGCGTGTCCTATGAAACCATGGATACCCTTTAGGTTAGTGGGAGGCGGTAAACTCTTGATAACTTCAACCTTGGCTTTATCAACCTCAATTCCCTTAGAGGTGATGACATGGCCAAGCACAACCCCTTTTGTCACCATGAAATGACACTTTTCTCAATTTAGGGTCAGATTATTGTCATGACACCATTCTAAAACTTTGGATAAATTGGCTAGACAATCATCGAACTCGGTGCCATAAACAGAAAAATCGTCCATGAAGACTTCCATAATATTTTCGATGAAATCCGAGAAAATAGACGTCATGCACCTTTGAAACGTGGCCGGTGCGTTACATCACCCAAACGACATTCTTCGATAGGCGAATATGCCATATGGGCATGTGAACGTAGTTTTTTCTTGGTCTTCCCGATGCAATGGGATTTGGAAAAACCTGGAGTATCCATCAAGGTAACAGAAGTATTTGTGTTTGGCTAACCGCTCAAGCATTTGGTTAATGAAGGGTAGAGGGTAATGGTCCTTTCTGGTGGCTTTATTGAGCTTCCTATAGTCGATACATATACGCCAACCAGTGATAGTCCTAGTAGATATTAGCTCATTTTTTCGTTTCTAACGACTGTCATGACCCCTTTCTTAGGGACCACCTGCACATGGCTAAACCATTTATTATCGGAAATGGGACATATAATATCGGCCTCTAATAGCTTCAAGACCTCCTTCTTCACTACCTCCTTCATGTTGGGATTTAATTGCCTTTGAGGCTCAATGGAAGTAGCGTCCTTATCCTCAAGATGAATCATGTGGGTGCATATGGTTTCACTGATGCCCTTCAGGTCAGCGATGTTATACCCTATTACCTTTCTATGGGATCTAAGGATTTTTAGGAGGCTTTCTAGTTGGGGTTCGGTGAGGGCTGCATTGACGATAACGGGGTATGTGGAATTCTCACCCAAGAAAGCATATTTCGAATTAGTAGGAAGAGGTTTTAGTTCTACCTGAGGTGGCAATGTACCCCCGTCATCGCTCACCTGTGAGAAGGATGCATCCTTAATTTCTGGTTCAAAAGGTGGAAACTCTTCATTAGTAGAGTCATAGGAAGAGCAAGGAGATGACGGTACGTCATGGCAGACGTCTGTAGATTCCGTTTCCATAGCGCACCTACCAACAGAGGTAAAGTATTCAGGCATGCATTTGCAAACGACCATAGAGTTAGAAAAACTTCCCTGGTCAACGTCGTTTTATACTAGTTCAGAATCCGTGTATCCCTCGCAGAGGTGTTCTTCATATGTCGCAGTCTGTGGGATGTTATCGTTATAGAAGCGTAAGATGTCTCCTTCGTATCTTACATAGACTCCGTCAGCGACGTGGACGCCATCTAAAGTATCTGCATTGTGGAAGGCGATCACGATAAAAACTGAAAGTTCTTATGTAACCGGGTCGTTTGTAGGGAACTCCACCGGACCATGGGCCTATACATTAGCTACCACACTCTCCATTATATCCAATAACTGAGAATCGTTCAATGGCTCCAATTGACGAGTCTCTCTCCAGCTCGCGTCAACAGGTAAGGCTTTAATGGTCTGGAGGAACATCACGTCCTCTTCGAAGCTTACGTGAATGTCGCCCTCAATGGTACATGTATCAGAAACCTTGTTCATTATATGATCCATGACCAATTGCTGATTTACGTTACCTGCAACGTAGGTTCTTGATCCAATAAACTGAACTGCATCAATCAATTCTCTAGCTGCACATTCAATCATGGATTCGTCCATACACGAATCCTGAAGACCATGTAGATGATACGGAGAAAAGCTAAACTCATCTGAGTCACTGTCAGATTCAATGGTCCACTGTACTTGCATCACCATCTCCATCACGTCTGATTAATTAAGTATGATCACTAGCTGGAGGGAGATGTTAGTAGCGAGGTAGCAATAAAAATAGAATTAAAAGGGTGGAAAGATAAGGGATGGTAAGATTTGCTAGCAAACTCTTCAAAATAAGAAATAAACCGAGATACAATTTTGCCGTCCCCGGCAACGGTGCCAAAACCTTGACTCACCCAGATCCTACACCTAGATTCCACCTAGCGGTGTCCCGGTCGCCAGGCGTAGTACAGCCCCTAGGTGTCAATTTCGGGCTCTATCTGCAAGCAGATGGTGTTAAATTATAGTATAAAAGATGTCGGATCCCACAGAGACAATGACAGTGTATTTGTGATCTCAGATTATTTTTATATCTCGGAGTGAGATAGCTGTCGGTTGAGAAGATTTGGTTATGGTGTTGTTGTGGACTTGACAATAAAAAGAATTAGGGTTTTAGGGATCACCACTAAGACCGTCAAAGATCGATGTTGGAATAGGATCCTTACGTTGCATTAGGTTTAGGGGATTAATCTCTCAATTCATACAACTCTCGTGGGTTAAAATTGTGAGGTATTCCGATGGCTCTCATTGACGCAATGGCGGTAGCCATCAATGTAATGGTATAGTTCTTCGGTGGATCCCCTTAAGGCACGAGCCAGGCATGGTCACGAGCCTTGGTTGAATCCACTGATTTCCCTATTCAAATCCCAAGGATATTCCTTAAGCTCATCAATTCCGCAGACCGTGGGCATGATCTCAGTACGAGTTATCCTAAGGATCCGGCAGGATCGACCAGAATACTCCCCTTTATTCCTAATTCAACCTAGATATCCATATCTACATCTCCCCCCTAACGTCTTAGGGCTAACCCATCAACCCTAGAAGAGACTACTCACTCTTGGCGATTTAACAAATAAAAATATGATTTTTATAGGAGAAAACATCGTAGAGGATTAATTGACTATGTACCGAAGACGAAGAAAAACAACAAATAATAATTCCAAAGAGAGCCCAAAATTTCCAGAACGTAAGAGTAATAGATCACGCCATAAACAATTCAATAATCTTCCCAAAACCAGGTTTAGATCTAACAAATATTTCTAATCTCCTTTTCTCTCCAAAAGTAATTCAAAAACTACAAAAGAATGAACTCCCTCAAACGCACAACCCAGATCCACTCTTCACTCCCAAGCGCGCATCAGACGACCACGCGAGAAATTCCAAAAATAGCATTCAGTGTCGTCGACTGAGTCAGTGACTCGGTCGAGCAGAGGCTTGCTCGGTCAAGCAGCCCTCTTGCTCGATCGAGTACGTAAGGGAGTCACGCTTCTCCAAAATATGACACTCTGTCTGCTCGGTCAGAGTCAGCCTTGCTCTGTCGAGCAGCCAACTGACTCAGTTGCCATAAGATCTGCTCGGCTCGAGTAGGAGGTTGATCGTGCTTCGAAGATAGGAGCTGCTTGACTGAGCACCATGGGTGCTCGGTCCGAGCAGCCTGTGTATCTGCTCCATTCTTCGTCTTGCCTCTGCTCAACCGAGCAGTGCTCGACCGAGCAGATTCGAGTCACCTGGGGAATCCTGAGCTGCTTCTTTGCAGCTTCTCCTCCTCTCTTGGCAATCTCCTCTGCTCCTCTCATAGGCTTCCAAAACTCGATGGACTCCTGTAAAGATACGCCAACAGGCTCCAGAGTATGTCGGATGTGTCCATATCCAAAATGGGTCCCGAATCGCTCCAAAATCCTTAAAATCTTTAAAACACTACGAAACTCGAATATAACGTTAGAATAGCAATATCGTAGAAAACTATGGGATTTGGATGCGAAAATGGCATGAAATGAAATGGCATGATGCTATGAAAAGATGTTAAATATGGGCACGTCAATAGGTCATCCCCGTTCATACAGCTCGGTCGGCCCACGAAGGGGATGCCCCTCCATTCGTATAGCTGAGCGGCCCGCGAGGGTATCGATAGGTTATCCTCGTTTATATAGCTCGATCGGCATGCGAGGGGGATGCCCCTTCATTCGTATAGCCAAGCGGCCTACAAGGGTATTGATACCTCGTTCTTATGGCTCTGTCGGCTTGCAAGGGGGATGCCCCTCTGTTCGGATAGCCGAGCGACCTGCAAGGGTATCGATAGGTCGTCCCCGTTTGTATAACTCGATCGGCCTGCGAGGGGGATGCCCCTCAGTTCGTATAGCCAAGTGGCATGCAAGTGCATCGATAGGTCGTCCCGGTTCATATAGCTCGGTCAGCCTGTGAAAGGGATGCCTAACGCACCCTGAACTTACACCTAAAATCCACCTGACGATGTCACAGTCGCCAAGCGCGGTATGGTTCCTAGGTGTCGATTCTGGGTTCTATCCGCAAGCAGACAGTGTCAAATTAAATTATAAAAGGTTGTGAATCCCACATGGACAGTGATAGTGTATTGGAGTCTCAGGTTATTTCTAGATCTCGGAATGAGATAGCAGTCGATTGGGGGATTGTTTGTTTGATGTTGTTGTTGGTTCAATATAAAGAAGCTAGGGCCTTAGGGATTACCGCTAGGACAATTGGAGGTCGATGTTAGAATAAGATTCTTACGTTGCGTTGGGTTTTATGGGGTTGCTCTCTCAGCTCATACCAGTCTCGTGGGTTAGAGCTTTGGGGTACTTCGGTGGCTCTCATTGACACAATAGCAGTAGCCGTCAATGTAGTGATATAGTTCGTCGGTGGATCCTCTCAAGGCACGAGCCGAGCATGGTCACGAGCCTTGGTTGGATCCACTAACTCCCTAATTAAATCCCAAGGATGCTCCTTAAGCAAATCAATTCCACCGACCATGGGCATGATCTCAGTACGAGTTCTCCTAGAGATTTGGATGGATCGACCAAAATACTCCCTTTGTATTCCTAACTCAACCTAGAAATCCAGATCTACATCTCTTTCCTAGAGTCTTAGGGCTAGCCCATCAGCCCTAGAGAAGACTACTCACATATAGCAATTATCACGAATGAAAATGCACTTTTTGCCATAGAAAACATCGTATCAATTAAATCAAGAGTGAAATGAAGATCTTACGTACCGAAACCGAGAAAGAGTGATAATCAATAGAGAATAATCTAGCTCCAGCAGATTCCAAGGTGCAAGAGACAAGAAAAATATGATCTTTCGCCAAAAAATGGCTCAATCCAAAAACCTAGATCTAGATCTAGAAAACAACAACTTGCAAATCTCCGCTCTAAGAATTAATTAAAAACTAAAAGCTCACCAAAAACTCTATCCTAAAACGTCAGGAAAAATCCCTTAAATACATAGAGGAAGACCCCCAAAAAAATCTGAAAATATGGAAGTTTGGGGCCCACACGTCACCGACCGAGTCGGCTGCTCGGTCGAGTAGGCACCAGCTCGGTCGAGCAGGTGCCTTAGCTGCTCCTTGCTGCTCCTTGCTTAAAAGATGTGATCCGAGCTACTCGGTTGAGTAGCTCGCCTGCTCGGTCGAGTAGGCACCAGCTCGGTCGAGCAGGTGCCTTAGCTGCTCCTTGCTGCTCCTTGCTTAAAAGATGTGATCCGAGCTACTCGGTCGAGTAGCTCGCCTGCTCGGTCGAGCTGTCAGTAGGTCGGAACTCTCCTTCCAAAGTGTCGCTCTGCCTACTCGGGTCGAGTAGGCTCTGCTCGGTCGAGTCATCAGAGGATCAAATATTCTTCTCCAAAACGTCGCTCTGCCTGCTCTGGCCGAGTAGGTCCTGCTCAGTCGAGCAGGATGCTGATGAGAGGGAGCTTGAAGACTGGATCAACTAGGGCCGAGTCGTCACTCTGCTCGGTCGAGTAGGATGCACATATTCTTCTCGTGTGTCAGCTCGACCGAGTAGCTTGTGCTACTCGGGTTGAGTCGCCTGGGGAAACTGCATATGCTTGGGCTTTTGACTCCTTTCTCTTGCTAGCTTCTCCTCTTCTCCTCCCATATGCTTTCGAACCTCAGTGAAATCCTGTAGAACCTCGCCAACGGTATCACGGATGTGCTGGATGTGTCCATATCCCAGATTGGCCCTGAATCGCTCGAAAATCCCAGAAAATCCATAAAACTCTACGAAACTCGAATATAGCGTTAGAAGTACAGTATCATATGAAAATGCAGGATTTGGATGCGGATATGACATGATTAATGCAATGAAATGATGCTATGAAAAGATAGAAAATATGGACACATCAAAATCCCCCAATCTTACCTCTTACTCGTCCTCGAGAAAGACGTATACTTGGCTTACCGAGCGATAATAAAAGAAAATAAAAGAGATAGAAGGTGGAGAGGGATGCTAAAATGTTCAATCAGATCTCAATCCCAATCAGCATATCACGACGCTTCGAATAATAAAACACATGCTAATAATATTTTCAAGTCTTACTAATCATATGGCTAGCATGCAATAAAGGCAAAAATAGGGATCCTTTAAAATCATACCATCAACTCATATCAATTTCATGCAATCTATAGAGTCTAGTATAAAAAGTGTTGGCAATGCACTTTTCAATCAATAGATATAAGTGAAGCACAAAAGCGATCACACTAACATGCAATAGAGAATGGAAAGAGGTCATGCTATTCAAATATTCACTTCAAATCATGAAAAATATCCAAAGCTAAAATATTTTGTAAAGTTTAAGCATTATTGAATCTCCCCATTGTGCACTATCTCCACTCTAATGTTATACTCACTCATATAATCAAGTGGTTCACCCCCCCAAGCTTAGCTTGAGGCGTCACATCTAGGAATATGATGTGGATTTTTTTTGTCTTTTTCCAAATATTTGTAATAGCTTCTAATAAAGGGATAAGAAACAATTTTCTTTCCTTATTTTCTTTTCTTTTCTTTCTTTTTATTTTTTTATTTTTTTACTTTGGAAGCTATCTTTTTCTTTTGGGGTTTTTGGGAAGTAGGTGCGGTAGAAGTAGCTGTAGGGGGTGAAACCAAATGATAGGTAGAGAATCATAAAGATATATGGAGAAGGAAGATAATATATCACTCGGTTCACTCATCAGATGTGCATAACGGTTCAAATGGGATAATACTCTAACTAAACTCATAACTAGCATGGATATTTTCATTCATCTCAGCGAATAGTGAAAGCATGCGGTATAAAGCACAATAATATCAGCCATGCAAACAGAAGTGGATAAGATAACAAACAAGTGCTCCAAATATTCTAATGATGCGTGAACCTAGGTGCATTACCCAAAAAAGAACGTACTAGATACTATTTCATGCATTCAATTTCAATTCATATCAGGCATTAAATTAGAAAGATCAGCAAGAGAATATGGAAGCATATAAATAGTAAGACTGAGACTACTCTAAATAGCATGTCAACAGATATAAGCATCGTAAGTAGCTACTGAGAGCTATGAGAGATATCATCCTGCAGATCAATTCTATCTAAAAGGGAGAAAGGCGAAGAAAGTAAGAAAATGAAAACAAGCATGCACGCATTGCAAAAAATGGAAAACGTGATGCTAAATGAGAAAAAAAATGGAAAGCTGGAAAATGGGTGGAAAAGTGAAGTAAAAAGGTGCAAGATGAAATAAAAATGAAAAAAAATTAAAAAAATAAAGCGATAACACTCATCCCCAAGCTAAACGCAGCAGTGTCCCCACTGCTGAGAACACGCTAGCATGCGGGAAATGATGCTAGGGTGGGTGGATGGGTGGATAAGGAGATAAAAAGTGAATGAAAAATAAAGCTGTGCAAATAAAAGAAAAAGTGATATGATGCAATGATAAAGTGATGATGCAAATGCATGGAATGATGCATGGTGGGTCCTCCCCCAAGATGTGATAGACAAAGGCCCCGAAAAGACAGATGGGCACAAAATAGGATGAGGGAAGGACATGAACAAAAGTGGTGGAGGGACAGCATCAAGCAGGAGCATCACCCTCTGAGGGCGGTGGTGGGTCCCCATGCTGTGAACCAGATACTACGGAAGCGGGCTGTGGCTCGACAAGTGTGTCGACGGGGAGATCAGAGGTAGTGGTGCCGGGCTCAGCTGAAAATGGGACAATGGCAGTCTCGACTAGTGTGGAAGTGTGTGCGTCGATGACTGAGGTGTCCACTACTGTGGCTACCAACTCAGGTATAGAAGTGGCAGTCCTTACAGAAGCCTGGGAGTGTGGGGCACTGAGTGGTGCGTCAGTCGAGACAGGGGTTGGCCTGGGGGAGGGGCGTGAGCAAGGATCAAAGGAGGTGGGCCCCACGTCTGCAGCAGGTCTATAATCGATGCGAGATCCGCCACGACTCTCTGCTGATGGGTGGCTGTCGAGCGGGTGAAGTCGTCGAAATCCCACCGAAGGCGAGAAGTCAAGTCATCCACCATTGTCACACGAGCGTCAGTGGTACGTGAGTCGAGGGGAGGACGGGAACTATGAGACACGACTCTCGAAAAATGGCCCCGTGGAGCGGATCCACGGTGCCGAGGCTGAAGGGTCGGAGAGGGTGAACTTGATGGGATCTCGGCAGTGGAAGTATGCAGTGTAGTGTGGCTGAGATCCGGAGAAGCGGTGGTAGCAGCAGCAGCATCGGCAGCGGAAGAAGGAGCTGTCGTCGACACAGATGTGCGGACAGAAGTCGAGACGCTCTCGGTGAGGACGGCTGCTGCCGGTGTGGTGGTGGTGCCAGTGAGTGGTGTATGGGAACCTACGAAGATAGACAGAGATGCTAGAAGGTTCCTAAGCGGTGGAATGGTGCTGGCTGGCTCCTAATCCAGAAGTGTGGAGCAGTCGGATCGTGAGCAGATGGGAGGACCGTGCCCTCAGGTATAGGTGCGGAGGAGACAGTGGCAAGGGCCTTAGGGCAGAGGGTGGTGACAGTCTCTGTGGTCCCGACGGTGGTGGTGGTGGTGGTGACAGAGGTGGCCAAGATAGTACCTCCTGGTGGCGGAGGGTGTGTAGGCTGTGCTGGCTGGGTAGCCACAATGGTAGCCAGGTCGGGCTTCTCATCCTCAGAAGAGCTGAGCACCCAGTCATCGGCGTCAACGTCGATGGGTACTCTGGGGAGCTCGAGGACATGGAGGGCAGGAAGTGGGAAAACCATAGTAATCATCCAGCTTTGTTGGACTGGCACTACGGTGGTGAGGTGAGGGGCAGAAAGGACAAAGCGGGGCGTATGATGGGTACCTAAAAGATAGGTCCAGTGACGTTCCCCATATGGCCGGATGATGTGCATGTGCTCAAGCACACCCAAAGTCAAGCGCGTGGGGCCAGGGGGGTCACTGGGCCATCAGGAAGATCTATCCCCAGCATACGTGCGAAGATGGTGAAAAATCCGTCGCAGCAGATATCAGTGGTGTAGCGGGTGTGGGCGGTCTGTAGGAGGCAGTAACACAGCCAGTGGGCTGCGTCGAAAAGGACGAAGGGGTAGAGGGAGCCGTCCCGGTGGTAGCGCATCAGTTAGGTCATTCCCATGAGATGGGAAAGCTCGGGTAGGGACATGGTCCCGACCTCTGGCCTGCAGAAATTGGTGGTGGCAAGGTGTCGCTAGGCATAGCGAAGGCAAGGGTGCACAATGCACGATGCCTTCGCCCGACTGGGGCGGTAATGGTCCAGACCAGAGATACGATGCCAGAAAGCAGAGGCATCAAAAGTAGCTAGCTCGTAGTTTGGGAAAAAGGCGGCGCATGGTTCAGGGACGACTGGAAAGTGGAAGTGAGCGCGGATCTGGGCGTACATGATCACGAAGTCGTGTCAAGCATCCGGAAGCTAATTCTGTCGCTCGCTGGGGTGTGGGCAATGGAACTCAACGCCTCTAGAGTGAGGCGGGTGTAGGTGGGGGCGTGGGCTGCAAGGAGTCGGTCGAAACCGATGGTGCAGAAAAGCCAATGGACCCCATGTAGGAGTCCTAGGTGTCGGAGGGTGGGGAGGTGGATGAACTGTGTAGGAACGATCCTCTGCTGCGACAGTGCGACGAAGTGGTCGCGGTGTGCATCGTCCCAAAAGGTGATGCCGAATGTCTGCACCTGCGACGGGAGGTGCGGATGGGTGCGGAAGTGGGGATGGGTGCGGAAGTGGGGATGTGGGCAGAAGTAGCGGGGATGTGCGGGCGATGTGGTGGGTGAGCGTGTGCGGGCAGTACGGTGAGTGGGAGGGTGGTGGTGTAATCGAAAGAGTCGGACGCATACGATGAATCGCCCATGTACTCCTCCTCAGTGGAGGGTGAAGCGGCACGGCGAGTACAGCGTGTGGGCCGAGAAGAGGAGGCGTCAGTGGCCTTCCTCTTCCCATGCCGTGCAGGTGTGGGCTGCCTCCCCCTAGTGCGAGGTGGCATCATGCTACAGCATACGGAGTGTGTTGGAATAAAAATAAAGAGAGGGTACAATGTACCAACACGATGGGCATGGCAAGAGCGATGTGATCGGGCACGTGACTGCTGCTAGTCAGAGGTATCCCCTAAGCTGCTCCAGGACTTTGTCCTTCACTGTAGGCGTAATGTACCTAAAATAGAAGGAGAAAATAATATCAGTGGGATCAAAAGTATGTACCAACACGATGGGCATGGCAAGAGCGATGTGATCGGGCACGTGACTGTTGCTAGTCAGAGGTATCCCCCAAGCTGCTCCAGGACGTGTCCTTCACTGTAGGTGCAATGTACCTGAAATAGAAGGAGAAAATAATATCAGTGGGATCAAAAGTAGTGTGAAGGGAAAAATGTGTGTGGGAGCTCGACCGAGCACAAGCTATGCTCGATCGAGTAGGTAGGGCGGCGGGATCGCATTAGTGGGAGAGTTACTCGACCGAGCAGTAATCCTGCTCGGTCGAGCAGGTCGAATGGGTAGGGGGTTTCCCTAGGGCTATTGGGAGGAGGCGTGGGTGTTTTAATAGGAGAGGGGGTATGGAAGGGGAAGGGGAGGGGGAGGGGTGGAATGGGGTTGTAGGTGACGCTACCGGGACTGGATGCTTCTGGGGCGTTGCTCCGGTGTCGGTCGGTGCAGCGGTGGGGGGGGGGGGCGAATTTGGACTGGAGATGGAGGAATAGGGGGAGATGGGTGGATGGAGGAAGGGGGGGGGGGAGAGAGAGAGAGAGAGAGAGAGAGAGAGAGAGAGAGAGAGAGAGAGAGAGAGAGAGAGAGAGAGAGGACGGAGTGGCGATGCGACCGGCAGCGCGGACGGTAGAGGGACTGCGGCGATGGCATTTCGGGCCGAGTAGGTGAGGGGGTTGGGGATGCTTGGGTAGTGGAAATTGGGGAATACGAAAGGGATTATGGTATAATAAAGTCGAATCGGGTTTTGATAAACCCGACTCGTTCAGAACGTGGGCCCTGGATGATTAAACCTCCCGCTACTCGGCCGAGCAGCGTAATTGCTCGGTCGAGTCAGAAAATAAAATATATCGAAATTGAGGTTTAGAAGACTCCCTCTGCTACGCGACCGAGTAGGTGCTGCTTGGGCCGTGTAGGCAGAACGCAATTTTTTCATTATTTCTCTGTGCTTTTCTTAGCTCGGTCGAGCAGATGGATACTCGGTCGAGTAGGTGGCTACTCGACCGAGTAAGTGCTACTCGGGCCGTGTAGGCAGAACACCATTTTTCCTTGCTTTTCCTGCACTCTCTTCTACTCGACCGAGTAAGTGCCTACTCGGTCGAGTCATCTGCTACTCTTTTCCCTTGAACTTGTTCTTCTGTCAGCTGCTCTTCTCCTAGCTCCCTTCCATTCATTACATCATCTTGCGCACTTCCCTCAACGTTCAACCTGTAGGAAGGAAGAACTTGTTAGATTTTTATAGTTTTGTATTCTTAAAGAATAGAAAGCGTTTTTACTTGGTTTTCTGGGACAGAGCAAAACAAAAATTGAAAAAGAAAATCTAAGATAAAGAAAGTTGGGTTGCCTTCCGATAAGTGCTCGTTTTGAGTCATGAGCTCGACTCCTTCAAGTTCTTCAATTGTTGTTTGGCGCGTAAGAGATGCACGCATCATACTTGCCAACGATACCATCCGATGGTACTTGGCGTGTTTCCTCTCCGTAGTTTTCCTCGGCTATGTAATTGATGGTTTCCAGCTCCTTGTGGTGTAAAGAGTCGTCTGTGGGATCCTCATCAAGCACACGAAGATAGGCGGCAACCGCCTTGTTGTAGATGGAGTCGCCATCAACATCAAAACTTGTCCTCATCAGGTCCTTCATGACCCCTTCAGCGATATACTCCCCCATGTCATCATCTTCTCAGAGCTCCAGATAACTAGCTCCTTCTTCTCGGACATGCTCCCTCATGGACTTTTGCAACCGAAATTGAGCTTCAATATTACCCACATTCATTGAGAGAGTCTCTTCACGAACATCTATCAGGACGCCGGCCGTCGCCATGAAAGGATGGCCAAGTATGAGTTGGGAACTCCCTCCTTTCGGCATATTCATTATAACAAAATCCACCGACACACATAATCCGGACGGTATTTACAGAATGATGTCTTTGGCAATACCTATCAGATACGTGATTGAGTGATTCGCCAGCTGTATAGACATGTTTATGGGCTCTAACTCACTTCTGGCTTGTAGTCTTTCGAATATGGAGAGCAGCGTCAAGCTGATGCTCGCTCTCAAGTCGATCAAAGTACGGTTGATAGGCGTACCTCCAATATAGCATGGGACTGTGAAGCTTCCCGGATCTAGTAATTTCCTCAAGAAATGGTTCTTTATGATGGAGGTTGATTCCTCCAAAAGCTTCATCATGCTTCCGCTTCCCGGTGATGAGGTCTTTCAGAAACTTTGCATAGATAGGAATTTCTGTAATGGCATCCATAAAAGGGATGTTGAGCTGAATGCCCTTCAGAAGCTCCGTAAACTTTGAGTACTTCTTCTCCATTTTCGCTAAAGCTAGCCTTTGTAGATACGACGGAGGGGGTCGGCTTCCCTTATCTTTGGCGGCATCCTTAGGAGATGGCTTACTGGAACTAGTTGTATCGTCCTTTGGTGCCGGTGTGCCGGTGGGTATGGTGGAAGGCAAATCCTCCCTCTCTCCGTTCATGATAGGCTCATCCGTAGCCTCTTCCTCATCATTGCCAATAGTGGCATCCTCAATTGTAACTTGTTCTTTGTTTGTAACCGGCACCATCACAGAGTCAGTTATCCATCCTCCATGCATGGTAATGGAGACCACGACATTAGCTTAAGCCCTTGGATTCGGCTCTGGTTGCGAAGGGAACCTCCCTTGTTGCTTAAGTAATTGGGACATCTGACCCCTTAGCTCATCAAGCGACATGTTTATGTTCTTGAATTAAGTAGACGTGTCTTGGTTGAACCTTACTTGTCCGCTCATGAATGTCTCTAAGGTAGTCTCCAGACTGGAGCGTGGTGGCCTTGGTACATAGTTTTGCTGGGGCGGGCGATTAAATTGGTAGCTCGATGGTCGATACGACCCAGATGGCCTAAATCCGCTCTACTGTTGATGTGGTGGTGGTCCTTGTTGTTGTTGAGGAGGGAGTGGTGGCCTCTAAAACTGTAGAGGTTACAGCCCTCCACTTGGATTTCCGTAGGAAATTCGGGGTGGTTCTTTGCGGCCAGATGTTGCCACTGATTTCGCCCATCTCCTTGTACATATTGTACTTGCTCAGATGATTCGGATCCATCATAAGGTCCCTCACCGGGAACATAGCTTTGCTCTCCGTATTCCTCTTGGGGATGATAGGCTGGAGCACTGGTAGTTGTTGGAATGGAATCTAACCGTTGCTCGATCCTAGCCACCTGCTTGCACAAAGTTTCAATATGAGAATCGAGGTGGCTAACAGCTTTTACCTCAGGAGTCCTGGTGATAATGATGCACTCGTCGCTCCACTGTTGGTTATTCGTTGTCATATGCTCAAGTAGGTCAATTGCTTCATCTGCTGACTTGTCCAGAAGGGCGCCTTATGCGGCGACATCGATGATCATCTTCGTACTGGGCCGCAGCCTGTTGTAGAAGGTTTGTACCAGATCTCAAGATTGGATCCCATGATGTGGGCACTGATGCTGAAGTTCCTTGAACCTTTCCAGGCCTCATAGAGCGACTCTTGCGGCAGTTGCATAAAGTTAGAAATCGCTCCTCTGATCCTCACCGTTTTTGATGGTGTGTAAAATTTGTCTACGAAAGCAAGCGCCAGTTGCTCCTAAGAAGTGAAGTGGTTGGATGGGTGGGCCCGCAGCCAATATGAGACCTTATCCCGTAGAGTGAAAGGAAAGAGCCTTCGCTTTATCGCATCTTCGCTCACGTCCTTAGACTTGAAGGTATCGCACTTCGCCAGAAAAGTGTCGATATGATGGTTCGGGTTCTCGTGTGGGTTCCCATGGAAGGGATCCTACTGCATCAGATTTATGAGCCCGGTCTTTATCTCGAAGCTGCTTGCCACCAGCTGCGGTCTCAGTATGGAAGAATTGTTCCCCAAGCTCGATTTCATGTGGTCCCGGATGGACCCGGTGCGAGGCGGAGTGGCGATATTTTCTGCCATAGGGTCGAAGGGTGTCTGACCCCTATTTGAGGCCCTGAGAGTTCTTATTGTCTTCTCGATTTCAGGATCAAATAGTAGTTCTTTATTAGCTGTTCCGAAGCGAGTAATCATGCACAAAACAACTCAGAAAGTACCATGAGTAGCAAGATGATAATACTAATAAATAGAAAAATGAATAAAAAATAAAAGGGTGGAAGGATAGGAAATAATAAGATTTGCTAGCATATTCTTCAAAATAAAAATAAACTGAGATACACCGTAACTGTCCTCTGCAACGGTGCCAAAAACTTGATGCACCTCGAACTTACACCTAAAATCCACCTGGCGTGTCACAGTCGCCAAGCACGGTATGGTTCCTAGCTGTCGACTCTGGGTTCTATCCGCAAGCGGACGGTGTCAAATTATAGTATAAAAGGTTGTCGAATCCCACAGGGACAGTGACAGTGTATTGGAGTCCCAGGTTATTCCTAGATCTCAGAAATAGATAGCAGTCGATTGGAGGATTGTTTGTTTGATGTGTTGTTGGTTCAATATAAAGAAGCTAGGGCCTTAGGGATCACCGCTAGGATCGTCAGAGGTCGATGTTAGAATAGGATTCTTACATTCCATTGTGGTATATGGGGGTTGATCTCTCAGCTCATACCACTCTTGTGGGTTAGAGCTTCGGTGTACTTCGGTGGATCTCATTGACGCAATAGTAGTAGCCGTCATTGTAGTAATATAGTTCGTCGGTGGATCCTCTCAAGGCACGAGCCGTGCATGGTCACGAGCCATGTTTGGATCAAATAACTCTCTAATTAAATCCCAAGGATGCTCCTTAACCAAATCAATTCCACCGACCGTGGGGATGATCTCAGTACGAGTTTTCCTAGTGATTTGGATGGATCGACCAAACTGCTCCCCTTGTATTTCCAACTCAACCTAGAAATCCGGATCTACATCTCTTTCCTAGAGTCTTAGGGCTAGTCCATCAGCCCTAGAGAAGACTACTCACACATATCAATTATCACGAATGAAAATGCACTTTTTGCCATAGAAAACATCGTAGCAATTAAATCAAGAGAGAAATGAAGATCTTACGTACTGAAACCAAGAAAGAGTGATAATCAATAGAGAATAAACGATCTCCAGCAGATTCCAAGGTGCAAGAGACAAGAAAAATTTGATCTTTCGCTAAAAATGGCTCAATCCAAAAACCTAGATCTAGATCTAGAAAACAACAACTTTCAAATCTCCTCTCTAAGAATTAAATAAAAACTAAAAGCTCACTAAAAATTCTCTCCTAAAACGCCAGGAAAAATCCCTTAAATACATAGAGGGTGGACCCCCAGAAAAAATCTGAAAATCTGGAAGTTTGGGGTCCACACGTCGTCGACCGAGTCGGCTGCTCGGTTGAGTAGGCACCAGCTCGGTCGAGCAGGTGCCTGAGCTGATCCTAGCTTCTTATCGCTTAAAAGAAGGGATCCGAGCTACTCGATCAAGTAGCTCGCCTGCTCGGTCAAGCTATCAGTAGGTCGGAACTCTCCTTCCAAAGTGTCGCTCTGCCTACTCGGGTCGAGTAGGCTCTGCTCGGTCGAGTCGTCAGAGGATCAAATATTCTTCTCCAAAACGTCGCTCTGCCTGCTTGGGTCGAGTAGGTCATGCTCGGTCGAGCATGATGCTGATGAGAGGGAGCTTGAAGACTGGATCAACTAGGGCCGAGTCGTCACTCTGCTCGGTCGAGTAGGATGCACATATTCTTCTCGTGTGTCAGCTCGACCGAGTAGCTTGTGCTACTCGGGTTGAGTCGCCTGGGGAAACTGCATATGCTTGGGCTTTTGACTCCTTTCTCTCACTAGCTTCTCCTCTTCTCCTCCCATATGCTTCCGAACCTCAGTGAACTCCTGTAGAGCCTCGCCAACGGTATCACGAACGTGCTGGATGTGTACATATCCCTAAATGGCTCCGAATAGCTCAAAAATCCCTGAAAATACACAAATCTCTATGAAACTCGAATATAGCGTTAGAAGTGCAGTATCGTATGAAAATGTAGGATTTGGATGCGGATATGACATGAAATGAAATGAAATAATGCTAAGAAATGATTGAAAATGCGGCCACATCAATGCCCCTCCATTCTTATAGATGAGCGGCCCATGAGGGTATCGATAGGTCGTCCCTATTCGTATATTCGACCTGCAAAAGAGATGCACCTCCGTTCTTATAGTCGATCGGCCTGTGAGGGTATCGATAGGTTGTCCCTATTCGTATAGCTCGGTCGGCACGCAAAGGGACTGCCCTCCGTTCATATAGCCAAGCCACCCACAAGGGTATCGATAGCTCATCCCCTTTCGTATAGCTTGGTCGACCCACGAAGGAGATGCCCTTCCGTTCGTATAGCCAAGCGGCCCGCGAGGGTGTTAATTGAATGCACAAAGTTGAGTACTTGAGAAGAAAACAAGGTTGACAAAATGACCCTTTCCACAGTACAGTTGTCACATGTGCATTAGCTTGACACAGTGGAAATATTGAAAAGATACTTTTATTTATTGATTCAAATCAAAAGAACAAACAAACAATAGAAAACCATACCAGTGTTTTTTTGGTCAGGCTCGAAGCATCGGCCCGCACGTTCTAGGCTTTGGATTAGTTGGACCTCCCCCGTAGATCATTTGACCACACGGGTAACCGGCGAATTTGGCTTGACCCCCTTTCCTTTGTCTTTGCCTTTTGAGGTACCCTCAATTGCCCTCATCTCCAAGTTGTGGACTAATTTCTTCAAGTGGCCACATTTAATTAAGGCTTCAATGTCCTTTTTTAACATCCAGCAATCCTCGGTGTCGTGGGCATTATCTTGGCGATACCTCCAAAATTTGAGGTCATACCTCTTTTCATACTTACCTTTCAGCTTGGGAGGAGGTCAGTCAAAGTATCCCTCGCCCTTTTTATAGCCCAATACTTCAGCCTTGGAAGCGTTTAGCTTGGTGAAGGTCTCGTCGATCACACATGAACGACCCTTAGGGTTCCTTTCTCATCATCGTCTGTCGTTAGTCTCTTGGCGGGATCCATCATGGGGTCAAGTTTCTCTTCTTACCTCTACAGTTGGCTTGGAAGCACTTTTGTTTCGGGTATCCAGTGCTTCCTCTGACATCATGTACTGTTTCGCCCTAGTGAGAAGATGGTCGAGGTTATGTAGGGGTCAGTGGTGCAGCGATTTCTTCATATCCTCGCATTGTATTCCTTTCTTGAGGGTTGTAATGGTGATGTCTTCGTTGCAGCCTTTGACGTTCAACCTCTCATTATTGAAACACGTGAGGAAGCCTCACAACGTTTCCCCTTCTCTCTACTCTAGAGTGACCAGGTGGTCCAAACTTTGTTTCCTCCTTCGTCCTGCCATGAACTGTTGGTAGAAAGCTTGGGATAAGCTCTTAAAAGACCCAATGCCATGATTGGGTTGCCCATTGTACCATTCTTTCACCGCCTTGCACAATGTCATATGGAAGGCTCGACACAAGAGTGGTTCATATGCTCCGTGTATATCCATCACACTCTTGTAATCGTGGATGTGATCGCGAGGATCACCTATGACATCATACTTGTCTGGGGGCATCTTGAACTTTGGCAACCACAAAACTGAGGTAAAGTTTAGTAGGTTGTGTTCGTCCTCCAAACCGAATGATGGAGAATTAGGGCACTGCACATCACCGCGATGTCTAGTCTGTCGACAGGTGGAGGCGCTGGAACTGTATCCCCTCCTGAACTGTTGGGGGAGTTTGAGGGTGGAGGCTTGTCCCCTCAATTCTTTTGCTTGTGCCCAAACTTGGGCTACTGGGAAGGATTGTAGCTGTGATCATGCGTGCAGCAGGCCTTTGTTTGCTCCACGTCTCTTTGGGTAGGACGGCGGGAAGCTTTCCCATTGGTAGAGGGTCTCGGGCCCTTGGGTCTAGCTGAGTGGTTGTTGCCGTCCCTCTCACCACCGTGACCTCTGTTGAGGTTGTCAACCTCGGGTCTTTACCGAGGTGGTGGAGTAACATTAGTCAGAGAGATGACTTGTCGCTCCAAGTTCGATCCATCATTCGTCT